>JABASC010000474.1:0-39503 GCA_019776185.1 Plutomurus gul
CATAATGACAGAGTTCTCCTTCGACTACGATGGTCCGTTTAGGTCCGTTTAACATGGTTAGGATAGGCAAGGATAGGTATAGCAACGACTCCTCTTTAATGCAGCTTTTAGATGGAGTCAAGTCAAAATTAAAATGAATGGAATTCATGTACAAACGAAATAAAATGAATTGACAGAAACAAGCACGCGAAATTCAAACCAAAAACAAATGTAACGGACTGGCAGAGTATCGGGTAAATGTTTTAATCCTTTGTTCCTTTAGCAGATCAATTCTGCACGAAAATACTAACAATTGGTTTGAATGATTGGTATTTTTGAAATGCCGGCAAGTGAAATTCACGAACACCCTATAAGCGGTTTTAGATTCTTCCTGTCATCTTCTTACTACTTAAAATGGAACAACATATACGTATTAGCAGACACGTACATGGTGCACGTAGTACACACAGTACAAGTTCAATCTTTTACATTACTAGTTAGTAGAGTAGCAGCATCCGTCGAAGAAAAATGGAGTTGAACTTAACGAGACTACTCATTGCACTGCAATTCCTGTCTTTCCCCTTTACTCACACATATTAGCCAGCAGCACATAAACTATGGTGGGATACACAGTACACACCCATAAGAACGATGTACAGACAAGCAGACTACCTCCAGTCTAGAAAATGCTGTCTCCGTATTTAGCATTGAAAGGATTATGTGTCATACACTGTTGCATAAAGGACCGTACCGTAATCACGACGTATGGGCTACCTGGGAAGGGGTTGTGCAAACTGTGACATGCAGCTCACACTTGCGAATGTTATAAATAAGTCAGAGCCGGGGAAGTTCAAGGAGGATTTTGTGACGTCATTAATGCATAGCCCCTAAGCATTTGGTGCATACTATGCGCCGCATACTATGTGTATCACACCCGTACAGATGCCTGCACTGCATGCGTCACTCAATCTACGCCGTAATTTCAGTGTGTTGCATTCAGTGTTGTGTTTTTACAACATTTTCTGTGAATTTACCATACCACCGGTAAAACGGTTGTTACCACTGGTATTTAACAGGATATTAAAAACTATTGTTGGTGCACACGCTATCCTCATGCCATCTATGGAAATTGTTGTGTAAACATAGTTTTTACCACTTTTAGTGGTAAAAACCACCAAACTAAAGTGTTTTTACCAGTGATAAGTGGTAAATACCATAGCTCAACCCTGATTGCGTTCTTCGTGGTATTATATACTAGCGAAAGCGACAAATATCATTTTCTGTTATCAGTGCTGCATTTACACTTAAGTATATGGTCATAGAGGCACGACAATATTATTTTCGGATGAACCGTCAACATAAGACGACGATGCTGACTCGTACTCCGACTGCACATTCTCTAGTTATTGGAATATTTGGAAGCACTCCTGCGGTTTCAGCCTGTATGCTTCACTGTGTGTTCTAATGCGAACTGCAATCAGTGCTAGAAAGATAATTTAGAAAATTAGAAATAGCGGAGGAAGCGTATATAGCACGTAACCTTTATGCCCCTGTCTCATGGTATTAGCTAGCTATATGAAATGGCGTTTTTAAGATTGATGGTTGTATTCTTTGAACACATAGATATTCTACATTATATTTGTAATAGGTCTGCTTAAGTAGTTTGGATGATGAAATGAAGAAGGATGAGTACTGAACTGGCTAATAAGAAATAATCATTTTCTGATTTGTGACAACTCATTCCACAAATTGTAATTAAGAGGTAATAATTACCAGCTACAATCTGCAAAGACATGCAAAAACAATAATTTGTTTACTGGTGATACAGCAATAAATTCTGATTAAATTTCTGTGATCGTGTGGGACGGAAATTTCAGGGGGTGGTGAACTACCCTCACACCCGATAAATGTGTGCAAAGACCTAAGGTGCTGTATAAAACTGTTACTTAAAGCTACGGTTTCTGCCACAAAATTTCGCAACTGACTCAGTATAATTTCATTTAGCATTGTATTGACCCCTTTTCAAAATTTACATGAATTCCTATAACTTTTCTAGATAAATGAAAAAGAATGTATAAAGAAGGATGCAGAAAAATAATGCAGAGACTCAATTTGTAGTTAAACATGTCGTTTTATGCAATGATAGATTAGTGTAGGATTTATATATCTGTACGTGAATTGGATGATGGTGTGTCTACTGAACAGATATTGCCGCAGAGGTTTGTGTCACGAATTGCAGAACAGCATTTACTTTCATGTTTTCTCCTTGTGTCAATTTAACTTCTGTGAACGTTTGAGTCACACTCGTGATCCTCTTCCTATTCTATCCTATCTGATTCCCTTTGCAGTGTTACGTACAAATTAACAGTTGCTGCAAAAATAATTAGTGTTTCTTTCCACTCGTTTTTCCTGCAAGCAATTCCACAAAGAAGATTTTGTTTATCTAGCATAATGTATGACGGTCTTGTCGAATTCTTTACTTTTTATAATATTTATTTATAGCAATCTCGGTAATTCCATCTAAGCGTGCACTTTACATGTATATTTCATTGAAATGCCCCTTCCATTGACAAAGTAACAAATGATCTCATGAATTTCTTTATAAATAACAATTCGCAGTTATTAGCCGCTCATTCATTGTAAGCAGTAATAAATTAGAGCGAAAATTTGTCCAAAAATATTGCTAATATCTTTATAGAAAGTGTATTATTGGGAAGTGCATTGATTATGTATTGAGGAGAGTATAGGAAATGGATAGGACCGATGATGATGTGTGTGATAGTACCGTTGATTGCCAGAACCACTAAAAGCACCCTGAATAAGTGTCACTATGACTCGGCTTAAGTATTTAATGTTTCTTCATGTCTGCACACCTACAGTTTAAATAGTAACTCGGGCTGTTTTAGTCTCAAAAATTTTCAGAGTGCATGAGTAATAGGGAAGGAACTTGGAATGTTTCTGAAGCCGAACCGAAGGAAGAGATGCAAAGAGGCTCTAGCTTCCACTACAAGTAAAAGAGAGCGAAAAAAAATCTAGGCTGTTTTCTTGTGTGTTGTGTGTGTGTTGGAGTGGGCGTATAGAGCCGCTGCTCGGCGTTCACCCAGATTTCAGTTTTCTATGTTGATTATGTTTGCTTGTAGTGGAGAGTGAGAGAGTGAATGAGTCAGAGGCTCTTATGTATTTGCTTCTCTGTCTCACTGCTCACACTGCCGTGAACTACACATCTGTATCACTCAGTCTGTGCACAGCACCGAGAAGTACGAAGAACGAACGTAACACCTTTAGCAAACGAGCTCACTCAATGCGGAGAATGATGATGTTCCCCTTTCTTTCTTTCACCTTACACAAAGACGCGAGAGAGAGACTAAAATGCTCACCGTGTTTACAGTTCTGGCTGCAAGTGGCGTACGGTTTCCCTTTTTACATGGTTTTTAATTTCAACCAGCTACTCTTCTGTCTGTACACACATTTTTGACACCACCACAGAAGCCAGCCAAAAATCATTCAAACGGAAGAAGACATTACTAAAAGATGATTCTTTCTAAGCCTCATAAGCCATAATCATAGAAAGTAGACTGTATCATAAAGAATACGAATAAATATAACCCATTTGCTGCAGTGCTACACTTTAATGTGTTTGCGAAGAATGCCATGCGTTCTGCTGTACACAACCCGAAAACGATTAAAATACATACATACTTCTAGCGTGTTCTGTACGATGGAATGGGCCGACGGTCTTTCGAGACCGTTAATTCTGTCTGTTAGTGTCAATGTTATCTATGGCAGCAACAGATTCGACGATTAAACGGAAACATATCACGGAATAATCATGGACCTCCCAAATGCAATTGTTGTCGAATGGTAGTTATTAATTCTTGCATTGGGATACTTTAATACAAACCATTTCCCACCACCCTTGAACCCTTGAACCCGGTCAGGGAGTGCAAAACACCAACTTTTATTCTTTACACATTAAAGTGTACACTTGCACGAAGGTGCACCTCATTAACCTTTGACTGAATATTTCTTCAAATTACATTATTGCAGTAGCATCTCCGTAAATTATTTAAAAATGCAAAAATAAGACGTCGATATTGTGAACTCCCGATCTATAAAATTCAATAATTGGCAAAAAATTGAGTTAAAATTTTATTTATAAATAATTCTTTAATTTAGAATTGGATTTTAGCAATTACTATTTAGTGCACAATCTTTTCATAATATAATTTTATGAAATCATTTTGCACATCTGAGATTCCCAGCCAGAAATGTAACATTTTGCAAAATGGTATTTTCGTGTTGGTTTTACGTTGCATTTACATATTGACTTAAAAAAACTTTCGTCATATTTCCAATCGCTCACAGTATTGTCAAGCCGTGCCTGCCATTTACAGTAAGCTGCAACGCATGCTGCCAAAAGCGTTCTTCATGCTACAAGAACTACATCTGGATACACCGATTGTCGATACGATCTGTTGTATTGTTCCACAAACCACAGGAATTGGGACTAATCGTTTTCTATTTACAAAGAGCCACAGAGATTAGGATTCAAGTGAGCAACTGAGAATGTCATTTCCTTTCTTCCATTGCAATGATATATGAAATTTTAGAATTAATGAAGCATCAAAGGATTATAACCGTTTACAGATGGGAGAAATTTCAATTATTTCTATTGAAATGTTACCTAGCGGTAGACGGAACGACTTTGGTAGCTCATTGCAAAATTACATGATAGTAAATTACTTATTACAAAGCCTGCAAAATGACACACCAATGAACCTCAACAATGTTTCCAACGAAATCCACAAGATAATTGCAACTTACAACACTGTAGATATAAAGTACGACTAAATAACAGAAATCTCACATTTATTTCACCGTCTTAATTTGTTATAGAGAAGACCATCCGAAAGTTAACGATTGCTTAACATAACATTTTGCTGGCCGGCAAACTCACCAAAGCTAAGCTATCTTATTACTGTTTAAAATGCATAACCCCCACATTGGTGTATAACCCGATCAGTCTTAAGCGAGGACTAAAAGCACCAAGCACAGGGTTTTTGGATTTGGGTTTAATGTGCATGTAATATATAATATGTACTATTCCATATGGTCTTGAATTGCGTCACGACGAATTTAATAGAAAACACATGCAAAATTCGAATGTAAAAATATTGGATATATATACACCCGATCGTTCTGTATTTGAAAAGTGGGAATAAATAAATAGGTCTAAAGACTTATGGATCAACCCTCGTAATACTTCCAACATGGAAAAGCACTTACACAGGAATCCGTACTAATTGTACATATTATGTTGAATTGCTGAGTACTTTCCTTCTGGCAGATGTTGATTCTCCAATGTAATCTACGTACATAGAGCAAATATACCTGATCACGTATGAACTTTCTGAATCAATTAAATTTGATAATATGCCGGTAATTTTGTTCCATAATATTCGGTGCTGAAGCATGAAACATTCAGGTCAATCTGATTAGCACATGAAATAAATAGGTGATTTCATTTGAATACACTGTACTAGAGCAGCGTAAAGCTAACAATCATTGATAATCTTTCGAATGTATTTATTTATTCATAGACGCTATCAGATATCATTTTTTTCCTACAACGAAATTCTCGAATGGTCTGAAATGATTGTACGCCCATTGATGTAGGAATGTGTAAATGCCATTTGCATAACTGCATTACAATACATTTTAAATTGTAGAAAAACGAACATTTCTCCGTTATACTTCAGATAGACTAGATAGTTGTACTAACTTTGCTAATGCGGAAGGTCAAAAGTCTTTATAACTAATTCCAGTCCGTGACCATTCATAGGAGAACCTGCATTATTTGCAAAACATGCAAAACCATGTTTTAAAGCGATGCCGGTTTAATCTAGCCGCATTTTATTGAAAATGGTGTTGATTTTAAAAAAGATCTCTTAATGTTAAGTGTGAGTTTGGATCTAGAGCACAGATGAAATCAACTAGGGCGCTGCACATCCGTATATTATTTCACACGACTTGAATATGAAAATCCCTCGTATTCGTGGTATCCTTGATAAAATCCAACCCCAAGACTGCGAATAATTCATATAAAAGCGGATGACAAGCACTAATTACAAGTCTTTCAGAGGCAAAAACTTTTTGCAATTAGAGAAAAACGTGCGAAAGATTCTATTTGCAGAGAAGTGAAAGGGATTTGGCCAGAAGTGACAGAAAGGAAATAATACGAGGGAAAAGTGCACGGTTGTGCTACAGTTAAAGTATCAAAGAAGAATCTGATTGAAAGAGATGCTTCGGAGGTAACATGAAACGGAAACTGTTTGTTAGGAAGTTACTGAGAATATTAGAATGGCTCTTGTCGACAGAGGAGCACAAAGCAAAAGATGAAGAAGAGTAGGAAGAATAGATAATGGGCCGTGTTCTGGTTGCACAGGGCTAAGTGGAATCCTCATAACTGTCTCTGAGAAGCGAGTTCACTTCGTCGGTGGTGGTGGAAGCGGTGGAACGGTGAAACTGACTTTTCAACGGAGCACACAGCCCTCCTCCGACACTAGAACACACGGCCAACTACTCTCCAACACCGTTTACATGTCTAAGACGCCCGAAAACGGGATACATATTTAAATGACGCGATCCTGTCTCGTGCCGGCAGCCAACGCCATGCCGATACATGCATATAACCCTTAGTGTCCCTATGCACTATATGTAAACTATTGCCTAACACTCCTACGTGCTCTAAAATCCATACAAGCTACTCATAATGCCTTGAAATTCACCTAGGATACCTATACACAATCCGATATTCGTCTTCTTCTTCTTCGTACAGAAATAAGAAATAAGAAAAACTTGGACGAAATATTTCCAGCTAATTATGACTTGTATAATTATCTGTCTCTTGGTTTCCAGATTAACGTCAAAGTAGTATACATAATACATTAACGGTGCAATTTTCATCAAGTTTCTCTATTAACCAGTTTAATTAGAGAGTCACTTATAGATTCCTTATAGAGGGCTTTTTGATGCTCTATCTCTCTTTTTCTTTGCAGACAGTGAGAGGAAGAAGGTTCGTGGAAATTCGAATCAAAAGAGCATCGACAAAGCATGATGGATTCTCATTTCCCATTAGTTATTGTAGTCATAGAGACTTGAATAGGTCCTTGTGTTATCTAGCGATGAGTAGGAGACACAGATATGTAACACACTAATATAAAGAAACCACTATGAAAGGTTGGCCGTGCAAAAGGAGAAAAACAATCCGCCTTGTCCACGGTGGTGGTGGTGGGAAGTTCTCTCTCTGTCTCTTTTCTGTGTGTGTAGTCACTAGTCACAGATACGTTTTTTTTATATTTGAATACACACAGACTTTAAATACATGATGTGGAGTGAGAGGAGATCACTGTGTTGTTGTTGCTGCTGCTACGTATTTATGTGTAGTATCTACTACATGGTGCATAGAGTAAGTGCTGTTAAAATACTGTGTGTATGTGTGAGTATGTGTGTGCTGTACTTGTGATGAAGATGAGCATGAATTTGGATTTGTGTGTATGTGAAGAAACTGAAGTGAGCATAAAGCCGGTCCCTCCGTGTACACACATCTTCTACGGCCTTCTTTTCCGTCTACGTGGGATGAGATTTTCTATTCTAATTCTGGCGTGCCGTGTGCAAAATTTTTAACAAAACTAAAGACCCGAACAACTACTCATCTCATGTGCTAAGTGTTGCTTCAGTGTTTCACTCCTGTCTGTGTCATTTAGTCCATTGTGTTCCAGCAACAGTTCCTTTTGATTTTTGTCAATTTTTGGATTTCCATTTCTAAGGTTCGTAAAATATTAAGCATCGAACATTCACACAAATTTCGAAACTAACAGAATATTTTATCATGTTTTCAAGTGTGGGTACTTATTAAAATATCTGAATGAGAGTTTACAGCGAATTTAATTATGAGAACTGCATTTTTTATTCAGTAATGATTATTAATATTGAATTTTTCACGATAATTCATGAAAATTGAATATCGCACGAGTGATTACACATTGTGAGCAAATAATTCTCTCTGTAGAACTGTGTATTATTTGGTAGATTCATACATTATCCTTTGTGCTCCATTAAATTTAGATACACACAATAGCTAGCATTAAAATATTTTCACATTTGAAAGTGTGGCACTGACGAGACTCTGCAGACACGTAGATGTCATCATCATTTTAATAGGAGACAGAGTCGCAGGTTCACAGTGAACGTCTTTAGTCGTCGAAATGCAATCTGGTTTTCAGTCACCTGAGCCACAATTGTTATATCCACGATGTGCAAATTAAGTCATGTAGCCTGAAGTGTGTGATGCCGGCCTTTCACACGACAGCTTATACAACAAGTAAGCAATAGAGACAGGCGCAGGTTCTCATCCAAATCCACTTGTATACAAACAAGAGAGTCTTATTACTAGAAAACCAACTCAATTCCGCATCTCGAGTGCAACCAACTGAGCAGACAATTAAAATTAGGAAGGGAAAGTCTAGTAGCTGTTCTGTTGTCCTCGAAGAAGAAGAAGAAGAAGAAGAAGAATTGTGCACTGAAGACTTGTTGTGCTTTGAAAACATTAAATTAGCATCTTGCATCGTTCAGTCTGAACACATCTAACAAATGAGAGTCGTAGTTAGTAGGGCATTCACGATAATAGTTGTCAGTTGGCGATCGTCCGACATTCTCGAATTTTTCTGTCTCGCACGGCTCCGAAGTCGCTCGTTCCCCTTGTTGTTATTTACTAGTAAAGGAAATGTTGATCAAAGTCTTTGTTGTTCAAAGTACACGTCCATCCAACCGTGCTCCACACACACACACACATACATACATACAGAGAAAGATATCCGGGAACCTATTGTCAAAGTGACGATAAAAACTGTCGGTGAAATTAATTCCTTCCTAAAGACTATTTCAGCGATGGACCCGTCACTTCTTTTCCCGCATCATAAAAAATACATGGGATACTAACAATGAGAATATGTCGTAGGACATTGCCGTAGGAATGAAATACTGCAAATGAAGAGAAGCGTGGATGCTAGTTGTATGTAGTGCTGCTGCTACAAACAACATACATAAATATATATATATGTATATATATCTGTAGTAATTACTACAAAGGAGAAATATAGGACGGTGAAGGCGTAGGTGATGTGGAAAGGTTGAAAATAGTCATAGTGATTGAGGGCGATAGTCAAAGAGGCAGTGAAGCAACGAACGAATGGTAGTATTAAATACAATTCAATACGATGCAATAGGAGGAGCAGTGGATTCCAGAGATGGCAAGCAACTTTTTCTCCTTCTTCATATACACTACGTGTATATTTAGACTCGCCTCTTCCAACGTATACTTTTCTGCAAAAGAAAAAAAACGTGGTGAGACTTGAGAGAGAGAGAGAGAAGAGAGAGAGAGGATGGAACGTGGGATTCTCCTTTTCACTTCTGCACAGAGATATCTATATAACATATAGCACCTACTAACGTTATTACATGAATAACGCAGACGATCACCAGCTTGTCATAAGTTGGCTTAGCAGCCTCTCTCTCTCTCTCTCGCTCACTCACTGAAAACAGCAACCAGCAGCAGCCAACCAGTCTCATCGTCTCTCTCACACATACCTTCGTCTTGGTCTTCTTCTGTTCCCTTTATACTTCACTATTACATTATTATTCATAGCTGAATTTAATACAGAGAGTACACACAGAGACAGAATGCGAACGTCGTGCGAAGCCAAAGTCAAAGTGTAGCAACACAACATTGGCATCCGATTCTATAAGTAGACAAGATATGACTAACTTTCTGCGCCTCTTTCACCTGCTTACTTACTTTTTTTTAGTACTGTGCAGTTGAGTAGCTACTGATCTCACTCAGTTGCACCTTTCCCCCGCCTCTCCATAATGTCTGTATTATTTAGTCTAGTCGAGGAATTGGCACATGGAGAAGGATCAACCTTCCACTACAACCAAAGGTGTAAGTTATAAGTTTGAACATTTGAACATTTGTGCTCACATAACGATATATACAATATATATTGAGAGAGACAGCAAAAAAAGAAATGTACTTGCAACATATTCTCTGTATTAGCACTGCACTTTAGATATTTTTATTAAATAGCGAGTGTTCATTGTGAATCATCATTGCAGAAATACTCACAGAGCAATTTCCTTATTAGATGAGCTGTATGATTAATATTTCGAGGACGCGACTAACCAGAAGAATCGGAATTTTGAACAAGTTTATTCTGCTTGGACAATCATAATAATTCCTACTTTTTCAATTTGACGATGATGTCATTCCTAAGTTAAGAGACAGGAATGGCCGAAATTTTTGGCGTTCAAACAAAAACTTTTCTATAGAATACGTGAGACACTATTGGCCAAAAGACTTTATTGCTTTCTGATTTTTAGTTTTTCTCTTGTTGCTGCACAAAAAGAAGCTACAGAGTGTTCCTGGGACAGTACGCTAGTTGTCGTAGTAGTAGTTTTACACGGGCGAGAATGTGTGTGGTGGTGGAGAAGCAGCTGTACTCCTACTATCTATACATACACACACATAAATACACACACGCACATCGATAGAGCATATATATCTGAATCTACGTTAACAGTTTACGAAGACTGCAGTGAATTCTTGTCAGAGAGCAGTTGTTGTAGGCAGGAAATTGCAGTGTACAACATACATTGCGCAGAGGTTTAGCTTAGATTAGCTTTGCCGTACGTTTGTCTCACAAATTCGGTCACAGTCACCTATTCACAATATACTTGCTACATGTAAATGCAGGAAAGATTCTGCTGGTAGGTTTTTGCAGCTTCCGTTTACATTGTGTTACTGGTGGAGTTACATGAGACCAACGGGAGTGAATCAAAATACATAGGTTTGGAAGAAAGCAAGAGTCAGCAGAGTCGTGTCTCTACATGAAACTACAGTCGATTCTACTTGTCGAGATTCTCGTGCAGCCAACAGCACCGAATACAAAGAGTGAGACGAAACAGAGCTATATATTCTGTGTCTTTCTGTGTGAGTGTGTGTTTATATGTGAGGGAGTACGGATGGTCGTATATACAGTTCTTGAGAATATATCCAACAGAAGCACAGTGTACATAATGTGTAGAAACATACTTAAATTACCGATATGGTCCATGCGTGTCTGTGTAGGCTAGACGACATACCAGGGAATGCTCAAGCTTGACGTCTCCACGATGATAGCAGTATTGTATATCAGTCGGCATAGGAGCACGCCAACGGAAACCAAGCCACTGCACTTTTTTCCCAAAGTTAACTGCTAATTTTTACCGTAAATCCGCATACAATCTAATGAGTTTAGCGCAATCTTGAACTTAAGTCCACCTCAAACTTGAGCCAAGCTTTATCCCTCTCCATTCTCTGCATAATCTAAGAAAAATCTTTTCAAAACATTTGCATTAAACCGTGCGTAAACTTCAAAGAGTTCCTTATCTTGCGACGATTTCACTTTAGATCTCAGATTCAGAATTTAATTCGCGTGAAAACTAAACTTTCTTCCAAATTTTTTTATCTCTTGAGATTGACTTCTTTTTCTGGCAGCAAAAGTAAATCTGAAAGTAAAAGTATATGCCCAGTAAGACAAATGCTGTGAAGTTATTTGGATTCACTACAACATAAATTACCCGCTGTGAAAAATCCTGCCCAAATGAAATCCTGTCAAATTATAATTATTATATAATCAGAGTTCCATAGAGGCTACTTATATGTGCACATATAAATATCTAGTGTGAACATAGGACTGCTGCTACACCAAAGGAAATTCCTGAATCATTGTCTCGTTTTGAATAATAAAGAATCTGGTGATGAAATCCTCCTAGCGTTCAATTCCAATTTGCTTTTCCTTAATCAGTTTCTTAAATGTGAACAGCAGCCAGCAGCTGCTCTCTGATTTTATCAAGTTTCTAACAAACATGTCACCGAGGTATTTCTTGTCATTATTAACTTTGATTTCGCAGTCACTCCTTACAATTAATGCATAGCAGCTCGGCATTGTTATCCAAGAGGTTTCTATATATCAAAAATCTTTAGGGGAACACCCAAATTGAAAAGACCCGCTTGTATGTAGTTAACTACGGTATTCCACGCCATTTTCTGAAATGACGGCATTCCAATTCCATTCTATCTGCGAGTGGCCAAGTGAGACAAGCTCTCAGACTGAAGTTAACTGAAGGTTTACCGTTTCTTGTCAGGTCTGTTCTTTGAATTTCATATTTAGAGAGAAATAGCAGATATGGCTCTTAGAATTTGTTGATCTACATATTCATATGCATGTAGCGGTGTTCGTTGTTGGATATGATGAGACTTAAATATATTAATGTTGTCAAGCCGGTGCTACGGTTGGCTGTCTAGTAAGAAGGGGTTCATAGCACGCCTGTTGCCGGTTTATCTTACAAGATCTTAAAATCACTTTCTATCCTCTCTCTGTCCATATTACTTACTATATAGTCTTCTATATACATTATTACTATGCTTAATATTTATTATACAGAGAATCACATGAATTTTTTGCAGTATACATTACGTGTGTCTTTTCAAGTCAGTTATATTTGTATCAGTCTGCGGGATCATAAATGTATGTACACTGTGGTGAACAGTGGTTTGTTGGGAACTTTGAAGCCGTAGTAGTCCTCCACTCACTCACTACTACTACTACTACTACTACTACTACTACTACTACCACCACCACCACCACCACCACACCGCAGTGACATTCATGTATGTACTATCCCGAAGACTAGTGCTCAATATGTATTTTAATAGTCAAAGGCTGAGTCTGCACCTGCATGATTCACACGCGTTAATTTTAGACACGAGTTTTGGCACAGATCCCTGCACTTCCTTATTTGGTATTACGCAATACGATATTAAATCTCCTGCATACACCGTCTTACTTCAACCGTCACTTTCTTCTTATATATTCTTCCCTCTTTGCTCACTATTTTCTCCCTGTCGTTCATTGACATGCCCTTCGTCTCCCTTTTCCTCTCAACACGGTACTTTTCCTCTCTCTCTCTCTACAAATAAACTCTCCGCCTAATAAACATATCGTATGCATTGCAAACGTACCATGCACAGCACAGCAGCAGACACAATTACTAAGGCGTTTGGTTCCTGGTCATCCTATCTGTTTTCCAGTAGTCTGGTAGACAGGATGCTTCCTCCAATGCATTGTACGATGCCCCAGGCAATATCCTTTGTGCACTATTTAGAAACTTGTGCAGCAACAGCACAACGATTGTAAACACTTCTCAAGTTAATAGTAGTAGGAGCTTATGGCAATTGTAAACACTTGAGACAATTTATTCACCATGCATCTCTTTAGCAGTCAGCGAGCTCCATCTGCTAACAATCCGTCTTCTTCAAACACTCAGCATCATGGAGAATATCCTTTGTAATTTATACTACACCAGACAGTTAAATATTGATTTTGGCAGAATATTGACGTAGTAAATATTATTAAGCATGTATTTGTACATGGGTTTTGTTGTTATAATATTTTATTACACATTTTTCACATGTACAGTATGAGTTGGTCAGTAAACTCTTGTAGGACAGTCATCATAGACGATGGAAATTACGCAAAAAATAACTTATAGTATTGAATTTAATTTTCTCTGATATTATCGTCAGAAATACGATTTGTGTACTGTGTGGTGTTGATTTACTGCTCACATTGTGTTTTACACATTCCTTTCTATTTATCTTTCAATTTTATTGCCTCTTGCTTCTATAATTCTAAAGTGGATGTTAAAGCCCGAAGTGCTGCTGTTCACTCAATATTTTAGAGAGCAATCCAGTGAGTGGTATTTCAATTGCCACTATGTACTTAAATGAAAAGTACATATTGAGATCGATTATGATGCATTTCAATTTAGCTATTCCTACTTCTAAAATTCGAAATGAGATTACCGGTTCATGCGGCAACAACAAACATTGGAAATGTCTGAAAGCTGAAAATTTAGTTTGCAGAAATTTTGCAATGGTAGAAACTCTAGCTCCTCGCACATCTTATATGATCATTATTCCTTTTTGCTTCAAGTTTAACAAGGTTATAAGAGTGTCAACAAAGGTTACCCTTTGAACACTGATGTTTTATCATACCAATTATTATTGTTCACAATGTTTGTACAAGAGTTCAATGCATGATGATTTGCATAAATTTACTTGATAACTTGATAAAATTTACGTAGCAGAAAACTATCTGCAAATTCCGAGTCTTCCATTTTTATGAATAAAAATAATACATTTTAATAAATTTCACTTTTTATTTACAGCAACCGGACTAAATATGCCATTCAAGCCACCAGAAAACCCAAAGTGCCCCAAGTGCAGCAAGTCTGTATATGCGGCTGAGGAGAGACTCGCCGGTGGACAGAAATGGCACAAAACTTGCTTCAAATGCGGTAAGATTTTATTTATGCACCGAGAAATAAAAATCCAGGGATTTTGATGGGTTTGGGTGTCCTGGATTCATAAATTTTTCCGTGTTTTGTATACACTTGTATAAATACACTAAACTTGTTTCCAAAACTTGGGTTTTTGACCAAAAATTCGCTACCCCAAACCCGTGGCTGGGATACCCTGTCATTCACACAAGTCGAAGATGCTTAAAGCTTACTTTTGTGCGGTTGTTAAGTTGATGGGTCTTAGTGGTGGGGGGGAAGCAGCAGAGCACAGCATTCATTGTAATTTCACATTTAAATAATGAACCTTTCATTATGTATTTCTGCGGCTTCTTCTTCAATCAAAACGATTCCCTTTTATTATTTTGGCCAGTGGCAGTCTTGTTCGGTCTTTTGTGCAACGGAATGTAAAGTTATTAATAAATGACATGAAATGTGGAATTTGAAATCAACTGCGCCCACACAGTATATGTACCAGTGGCATTGTATCTGTGGATGGCTCCCCGCAGATTGTAAACGGTGCAGAGGAAAACTCACCATTTGACTAAAATTGTTTTCAATAGGACTTTGCAACAAAATGCTTGACTCGACAAATTGCTCGGAGCACGAAGGAGAGTTGTACTGCAAAGTCTGTCACGCAAGAAAGTTTGGGCCGAAAGGATATGGGTTTGGTGGAGGAGCTGGATGCCTGTCCATGGATACTGGAGAGCACCTTCAAAACGCAGAGGGTTCTAGGTACTCAATATTTACATATTCATTCCTTCAGCTGCTTCGAAGCTTATTCAATTCATAGCTACTCATACAAACAATAGAACACAGTTCTATGATACAAACTTTATATCGATCTCCTCCATCTGACAGAATGTTCACCATCAACTTCTCTGCTTCCTACTCTTCGTAATTCCTCTCTGCAACAGAGTTCACCTTTTTTTTTTATTAGTCGATCAGTTCACTCAAACTGATCAGACAGGCAGCAGATCTTTTGATCTCAAAAAATATCTCATCCTCTTAATATTTATATTTTTATATTGAATTACTTACTGAAAGTTTGCCGCTAGCAATTTCAATATACTTGAAAGTCAGTGCTGTTTTTAAGCGTCTCCACACAAGTCAGACCATAATGTAATTCTAGGAATTATTAAACCTCCTTATAATATAAAAGTACGAGTATTTCAATAGTGCATATACATAGTACCTACAGATAGATGCTAGTCGAGCAGAGTATGGAAATTTTTCAATGCAAGTGTTCCATGCTTGCAGATTTATCGCAACATAATTTCGTATCACCATTTCATGCAAATTAAATTCCTAAATTGCGGCCTTGTCCGAACGTTATTTATATTTACCACACAGCTTTTGCAACTACTTACTTTGACCTACTTTTGAGGTGGACTATTTCATGTTTTCTCTTATAAATCTACTCATTATTTCTAACACTTAGGTTTGCTGGTGATGTTAATCTTAGAAAAAGTCATGAATAATTAAACTAGTAGTGACAATAATTGATTTAAGCACAACGAATGGGAGCACTAATAGAAATACTTAAACTGAAGTAAACTATTGGTCGTCTGAGAGTCTGACGTCATGCAATTATTATAGGAAGGCTTCCTCTATTGAATTTATTTGTTCATCAATGTTGTCGTTCGTGTGAGACTTTCAATGTTGCTGTGATGAGAAAGGCTCTCTATTTATTTAGTATGTAGTATGTACTACCTATCCCTACTATACAAGTCTGTGAATGCAAATTCTTGGCTCATTTGATTATATTTATGTCGAATGTACCTTATCAGTATTGTTAAATGTGCCTATTATTTATGCATCCGTTTCCTTGGAAACTTACGTACGTGTCGCAGAAGGACGTACGAGCGCCGTCATCATACAAATACAATTTTAAAATATTTTGGCTGGAAATGGTTTGCAAAGTTGAGAATCAATCTCGTCGTCATCTCTCCCTGTTTTACGATTGTGTAGCGCGGCTTCTTCGAGAGAGAGAGAGTTCTCTCGCTCGGCTCATGTCTCTCTCGTTGACAGTTGAGTTCCACTTGCTATTTATGTGTAATTTGTATTCAGCGTCTGTGTTCCCGCCGCGTGAACACAACCGGTGCTCTCTGTATGCTTTGTGTGAATGCCCCTTGTATTTAGACGACAATGCAATGCTTATTATTGTTAGTGAATATGTGTCACCGCCTATTAGCAGCAGTACTAGTGCTAAATAGTGAATATCGATATTCCTCCAAAAAGCGATGTACACACAAAGAGAATACCATACTTGGAACTTGAATGGAACACAAATCAATGAGGCATACCACCACTATAGCCACTAGCCACGTTTACTTCTCATTTAAGTAAAAGCTTCTCACTTCCACTGTGTTGTTCAACGTGCTTGTCACTTCATTTAAGACTGAATGGAAACAAGTTGATTTATTTTCTCCAACCAAATGCACAATCTTTGCGTTTAGCCTTTCTCTGTGTCTCTACCTGGCCAACAACCAGCCCCCTCCACCCGTTAGCATTCACTTTTCTTTTTCTACTACGTGAACAGCATTATTTGTGCTCTGTTTCTGTCCAACTTTACTTTTCTCAATTAGCCTAGACCATATTTCATTTCGCAATGTTGCACCTAAATACATTGACCTATAAAGTAGTGTGCCCCTTCACTCCCCATTATTACATCTCTTTATTTTGTCCTTTGTATACAACAATAATAGTGATAATGCTAATGATAATAATAATAATACACGTCCAGTCCAGCGGTAAGCAATTAATTCCTTGTCTATTCTCTTAAAATGCATTGCCTAAAGTAACAAAGAGATACTTATATAAATTGTGGATTGGATAACTGGACCGGACAGCGAAATATGAGTATGTTGCCTCAGCATTATTTTTTATTCTCACTTTTACATGTCAGTTCCCCCCACCCTCCGATACACTTTCAACGTTACTTACAACAGATAGGTATATTTCCTCCATTCTAGCACCACTATCAAAAGTATAGAAAAACGTGAAAAGTACTTTCACCAAAGAAAACTACCTACTTTCACTGTACCAGTAGAACCGACACACAGTCACACACATACACACATGTATCTGTATGTTTGCGTGTGTAGTGAGACAAAAGATAAATCCAAGTGGACGATTGAAGTTGTAGTATGACAAGCCATCTAATTTCGAATTTTTTATTTTCCTTGCTGACACTCAGAAACGTATCAACTGATTTATTCGAGCGAGCTCTGCGTCTAAATTCATACAGCTAGCGTTTTAGGAAGGATAAAATAAACAATGTAACATTTGATTTCATTCTGAGTTAGAAGTGGAACTCTTCTGATGAGATGACAACAACATAAATCACAAGCAAAGGGAGATATACAGAGACAGAGATGCATGGCATAAAAAATCTCTCGTCACAGAGAGTACTACAAATGCACATATACACATGAATACAAGAATCTGTACAACTGTGAGCCTACTAACCTCTTTTCATCTTCTATGTATTTACTATCTCTCGTTCGCCCATTAAATTCCATAATACAGCTAAATAACCAATGTATTCGCAGTACAAATATTTTATTAGTATTATTATAAGTATATCCATTATAATATATTCTATATTATGGAGGAGGGTGGGCAATATCTCTCTGTGCCACATCCTTCACACTCTACTTACGTCATTGACAATAACAATAACAGAGACATTTTATTCACCACAATGAAGAAATGAATGAATACTTTTAGCAGATGAGAAATATGTTTAGAAATATCTTTAAATACGTATATACTAGGTGTTAGTATTATGTAGGCTTAGTTAATGTGTAAATTGTATTTACAAGGTGTGAGAATTCGTTGACGATGAGAAAATAATTCATTTTTGTGTGATGTGATTGTGTATAGCCAAAACTAGCGAGCTACCTGCTACTTGACTACTGTACGATACTACCACTACAAACACCTTCTACTACTACTACTACTACCTTCCCTTTTCGTCTCTCTCTGCACTCGTTGAATGAAAGCACATTGAAAACCTAAAATGCTGAGTTGTCTCTTCATGTCATCAATCAATCACGCTATATTTACTTAAGAATATCTACTCACTAATATTTACTATTATTATCATTATTATATTATTACTTACTACTATTATTATGGATAATTATTATCACTTCATTTTATCACCTCACATACTTGTATAGTGTATCTGTCATGTCTCCATATGTACCACACAGTATATACACAGATTACTACTACTAGTTATTAAGTGTGCCACCTATTCTACAATTCTACTATTCTACTATTCTACGATTATGATAACATGCTGCTAAATACTACAACGCTACGGAAAATGTACACAATCAAATATAATTAATAGCCATTTAAGCACACCTCTGAAACACAAACATTTACACACCACGTATACAACTAGGGAGACTATTATTATATAATGTATATAGAAATAGTCCCTCTAGCATCTAGATCGTATCTAAAAGTAAGAATGCGACCACCACTACCGACTACCACTGCTACTCTTTATTATTACAGTGAATTCTGTAAATGTAAATGTTAGAGTTGATTGGTCGTAGATTGATCTGAAAGTTGCTGATGATGATACTCTGCTCTCTGTAGTAGAGCGCCACCAACAAAAGAGAATAGATATTATATAATAATAATATTCTCTTAAAAAGAATGTCACCCCAAGCCAAGTCCATGTCGTACTGTTGCTGAGTCAAACATATTCTACTGCAATTCATAGCATCACTTATATAATACCTATAAACAATACATGTCCATTCTCCACCAAAGTACTCACAAAAAAGTTCTCATGTACTTGCCAATACTCGCGTTCACAAAAAAAACTGACTTTTGAAATAACTGTGCCGGTCGACTTTTTCTTTCTTTATAATTATTATCACTCTTCTCTAGTGACTAGCATAAAATACTTTTTGCTCTGAACAACAAAATCTCTCTACATCCTTCTATTCTGTTTTTTCTGTGTTTCTGTTCTCTCCATGCTTTCGGATTACTGCCCCAGAGACAGTAATTATCTTGAGTGTCCATCCACTTTAATGTTTACTATGTATACTACACTACCACTTCTCTCTCTCTCTCTCTCTCTCCTCTCTCTGACTCAGTTCTCACATTGCTACTACACTACAACTGTATCTCTCTGTATCATACACTCTTTACTATACTCCACTGTACATGTGCAGTAGTACATACACTCTATACTTTCTTTTTCTTAATACATGTAGTTCGAGTGTGTAATTTTCTCTCACACATTATAAATACATATATATGTCTGTACAACATTAACTGTCTCTACACTAACTATTAAAAGTGTACGAGGAAAAGTAAATGAATAGCTTATAAGCTATAAAATACTTTTTAAAATGTTACTACTACTCGACTACTAATGCAAGATTCACAGTGGTAGATAGAAATATCATTGAGATGTTACAATAATGTCTATGTTCTACAATACAAAGAAATATTGACGCTTGCCTCCGCCTCTGTCGCTTTAACAAAAAAAAATGTTCTATTATTATCATAACTACTACTAGAAACGCTTTACTAGCTAACTAACTGATATTATACGCTTATTTTCTTGTGTTCTGCTTTGTTCATTAATAAAATAATGATTATAAACTGATACTAATGCATGCATCAATAAATAACAATGTACAATCATAGACTTTAAAGTCTGCACTCGTTTTCGACAAGTGCAGACGATTTTAATTGTTTTTCAAACGGTAATTCCGTACTGTAATTCTCTCTGCTGCTCTGACAGTAGACTTTTGCTACTCATTGTCAGTCAGTCGAAGAAGTAATTATTCGTTCGGTTTTCACACGCTTCCACTATGTTCACTTAGTTTAAATACACGACTGTTTTGAGAATTTTTACGTCGCTTCCTTTCGTAAGTGTATGTGGGATTTTCACTAGTAATTTTTCTTGATGTATGATTGTTTTACTTGAGTAGTAGCACTAATACTTTCTAAAGTAATTGTCGCACAAATAATATTTAAAAAAATCTCATCGCATCCGTTTTTTTCTCCTCCTCCTCTTTTCGTTGCAATACACACAGACACGTACATAAACACATGTTCGACTTTGGAAATAGCATTACACAAACACATAAGTACCCAGACTTTTGATTTATTATTAATTATTGTACATATTTGCTAACAGCATTGTAACTGATACATACATATATAATCAGTACTAAAAGATTGAGAAGCTTGCCAACAATTAATTTGTAGTGGTGTACGACTTGTAAATACATAAAACCTACCTACTACTACTACCACTGACAACAACTGACATTATTTGCTATACCTGCAGTAGCTATACTTACATATGTAACACATTAGAGTCCAAACACTATCAATGTTCCAACGCCATCATTATCATTGTCCCCCAATTGTTGTTGTTAACAATAAAAAGGGCATATCATTGCCATCATTCAGTTCAGCATGTCGCTCGTGTCAAATCTTAGTCATGTTTGTTGTTGTCCTGTTGTTGTTTCACTGCACATTTTATGGACACTCGTCACAAAATTAGCCTCTCAATGCTTCAACATAATTACTTTTATCACTTTACCATCAGCCACCAACCACCACCAATCAATCAATGCACCACCCGACGTGTCACCTACTAAAATGTCGTAACATAATATTTTATTGCCAATTACATCTGCCACGCACGCACGTACACTTTTTTTGGAAAAAAAAATACAAAGCACAATTTTGACTCATTTGCCATTACGACGATGCAATCCTTTAGTTTCGTAAATGCAGTCTCAGTTGTGGACGACAAAATTGTCGGCATTTACTTATTGATTGATTTATTTCTCTTTGAAATTTACGATGTGAACCGGGAAAAAATCCATATGTAAGGAATTTTTACTATGTTGAGCATAAAGAAGAAAATGTGTGTACCATCACCACCACCCTTCACGATAATTCTCTTGTTTCATCATTTACTTTTTTATATCTTGCCAGAATATTTTTTGGGGAGATGTGCTTCCGTGAATATTGATGACACCACCCTGCTTCGTGTATGTCTGTATGTTTGTATGTATGATTTATACATGATGTACTTACGTAGCCACCTATGTAGGTATGTCAAGTCAGTATGTAATCTCAAACAACGAAGAAAAAGTAACTGATCATGCATTTAAAACTATTTGTTCATAATAGTCATAATGGATTATACTACATACGCATTACAGTATGTAAATGGTTGTTGTCGCAGTTAACTGTGCGGGAAAAGTTGCTTTAATATTACATTAAATGACTGAAATACAAACAAACGTATAATTTTACATAAATCATCAGCAGATCAGATCACATCTCGGTGCTACCAATTGTACTACTTAAACCTTTTATTCGGTTGATTGCTCCGTCTTATATAATGTAGAAAACACAATTACTATTTTAGTGTCTAGTCATGTAGCCTACTATCTATTATTTAATTAAGAAACGGTGAGTGTAACATGAGATGCTGCGGAGCTCTGGTGAAAAATAAAGGAACAAGGTTTGGATAACAACCGGTCTCTCTATTTGTAGCCTACCACCATCATCAACTTATTTCCAATGACACGCATAATAATGTCTACTTAAATAATTCTTCATACAGCGTAGCAGTTCACAGGATTAGGTGTGCACGGAAAGTTCCAAGTCAGCTAATATAAGTACTTGGTGCATGTGATGAACAGTTGTCATATTTATGTGCCCTGTCCTCATAAATTATTTACATCTGCTAGCAGACAGCTTTTATTGTCGAGCACTTGAGACACTATTTTAAATATAAAGCACATATACAGAGTATGTTTGATGTATTGCAGAGAATTATATAGGAAAAGGAATGGGGGCAAAAGTGTAATTTGGTATTCAAATTGAGTGTATGGTGCACAGTAGAGTAAAATTCCTTTAGATCGCACTATTAATAAATGCCATTTCAGAAACCATCCTCAATTTGTAGCCACAACACTTTGAAAATTCCAACCCCAAGACCTTTTGTTGACCCACTTTTTTATCGCATTCCATGAAATTACTTTTCAATGCAAATGTTTCTTTCATTATTCACAGTAATTACCTCATAAAGTCAAAGCTATTCTCTCAAGTCGTTAAATCCATAAATGATACTTGAATGTATAAAGGTTTTATAAATTTTAACCAGTAAACCTTAAAATTTACAAACAATACATTTCTCATGACATTTAAAAAATGAAATTTTACTTTTTTACCCTTACACTTCAAATTTTAGATAATTTTTTCCCTCCTCTAACTCACACACCAACTCATTCACTCAAAATAAACGTTAACTATTTTCCGAATATCCTACGCACTTCTTAACAATTACGAACACATGACGAAAAGTACACAGACATATTTCAATGTGGCATCATTTAAATTAGGGCTATCCTAATCTATTGAGACAAATTTACATGATGAAAAGTTGAGCAAGAGTTTTCACAACAACTTAGCTACTTTCTAATATTCGTTAAGGAGTTTACCGAAATATTCTAAAATTTTCTTATCAGATAGACAGCATTGCATGACCGTTATTGTTGATACTATACATATAGTAGAAATAGATAATCTGTTAAACTATATACCGTACGTATATAAATACAAAGGAGAGGATGATTGATTGGGTTGCATTGGAGAATTGAATAAGAACAGTGAGGAATGAACAAAGAAAAGACGGGAGAAAAGCCAGAGGGTGAGCACTACTCAATTACTACCTTCCTTGAATTATTTCTAATAAGTATTCCTCTACTACTACTACTTTTACTTCTGTAAGTATTTATGTAGTTAAAAAGCAATAAATTACATTTTAATCATTATTTTACGTCCTGTATATACCAAATAGCTTTGTTAAAATACAGTAATACTTATATTACATATCTATTTTGTATTTGTCAATTGCTACGTAAAAAGTATTTTTGTATGTCTGTCGATGTTGAATGGGATGATGCAAAAAATATTTAGTAGAGATGCAACTGCAAACGATTGAAAGTATATTCATTTGCAATGGCAACAACAATTTAGTAGTACATTGCTGCTCTAATAAATTTAATAATGATGCGAATGAAAAGATTAACAAAATATACTATACAATGAAAAGCATGCAAACTTATTAGCTCAATCAGCACAACCCAAACCAGCAATTCGTTTACTACTCACAGTGTATGCACTTACATTTATTTATTTATTTATTATTTGATTCGCTTGAAATGCAACAAAATTCAACCCACCAGCAGCGACCCAACAAAGATTTCTCTCTCTCTTCTCTCTCTCTCTCTTTCTCGCTCTCTAATCCGAAAGTATACTTTTTTCTGCTAATAATGTAATAACAACGTACATGTAATGTATCTGTATATGTGTATGACGTAACTGTTAGTCATTTGCATTTTTTGAATCATTAATAATGAACCTCCATGATATTACCCCAGCGAAGCAGTTTGTTAGTGGATTTTCACACTGTGGAACTAATTATTAGATCATTCTTTTCTATAATAGCCCCTAAGTGATACTTAATACGTTTATAGTAAAATGATTTCTGACATGAGAAAAAAAGAAACGAGTGGTTGCTGTGTTGTCACAATTCGTGAGTGACAGCAAACACGTACAGCACAGATCATCTGTCTTTTACTGTATCGTAGATGCATACATTGAGATTTGATGTTTCTACGTGACAGCACTCTTTGTGTTCTTTGCTGATCGGATCATTAATTCGCAGTTTCACTCTGACTCCCCAAAGCGCTGAGCTATGCATCTTTGACGCAGAGAGTAGTTCTCTTGAGGTCTTCTTTCTTGTTCTCTTTTTCTCTCTCCCACTCACTCTCTCACTCTTTCTCTCTTAGCATCAAATTCACCACCACCAGCAACAAGGCATATGATACACACATTCTAGTAGCACCTTCATACTTCCCTAAAGACTTTTGACAAAAAGTTGCGATTGTAGAACAGAAGAATAATAATTCACTAAAACGGAATATTATTATTAAAATTTAAAAAGTAGAAATGTTACACATATTTCCTGAACAAGTAATGTTTCATGAGACTGAGACGACGTAGTATTTATCTCTGATCTTCTGATAGAGAGTGGATTATTATTATTATTACGGACACTTAACCTGAAATAATAATATTACAATACAAGAAACAAGAACTGATCTAAGGACTGATGATTGGTTGTAATGACTTTCCAAGATCTAGTCCTACTTATCAATTAATATTAGTCCGTAATCTGATTTTGATGCTTTGAGTAATGGCAGGAGCATTTTTATTAAGCATTCTAAAGGCTGTTCACACCTTTACAGAAATACTTCGTGGATTTACTAGATGTAATATTATTATTATTATTATTATTATTGATGATGATCTACCAACATCATAAACATTAACATCACTACACAAGAAATAACTAAGTACTAAACAATTTATTTCATTTATGTATTTCATTTTTAAAAGCATACACATATAAATCTTTTCAACTTGTAGATAATTAATGGAATCACATTGGTTTCTTAAACTTATTGTAAAAATTGATGTTCCTAGTAGTGTCAAGTACAGCTCAGCATTTTGGGTTTTCAACAATCCGCCTCCTGAATGTTTGTCTGTATTTATATTCCATTCATAAAATTCCTATACCTGAATCTGTTCATTTGACTTAATAATGATATTATTAAGTAGTATGTGGGATACAGTGAGTGTATACCGTACTGTGATACGTATTGTTACATTGATTGTTGTTGATTGTAATCTATAGCATAAATAATATTGATTATGGGATGAAATGCTGTCAGAGTGTTGCTCTATTAATAACATCAGTCAAATGCCACACTTTTATCACTGACAACTCACAAACACTTACTACATGGCAGCATTAATTAACCTGGCCCTTTTGTACTTCCGGTTTTCTATCATGAACGTACATGACTAATCATTCTATTTTAGTCTCCCACAAAATTTTTTTGGATTTTTATGGCTGTTGCTTTCTGTCAGCCATCTGGAGACTTTGAAAATTCAATTTCGCTTCTCTCTTTTTTCTATCCCTTATTCTCAGTTTCTCACTCTCAGTGGTAGACATGAAGCCTGATAGAATTTATTCTCTCAGCAGTGAGAGTTATTTTTAATTAGCTCAATTTCAGGAAAAGCACATTACCTCCGACCTTCTTCTCTTTAGCAAACAAGGAAGCAGAAATTTCATTCATGTCTACGGCTGCCTCTTTTCTTTTCAGTATCTTCAGAACGCTTTTTCTCTCCTGAGCCCTAAAAGTGTAAGTTTTCCAATAAATCTGTCATGGCAGCAGTTGATCCAACAATAATTTTGTCCTCTCCCTAACAAGCTCTCCACTAAACAGTTGTCTAGAGCCTATTCAAAGAAAGACCCCTTAGTACGTTTACTTTAGAGCCAGCTGCTTTAAGTTTGCAGTTTGCTGCTGGATAATTCTAATTATTTATATTGTAGGCTGAAAAGAAACGAACACTTTGATGAGTTCAAAGAATTCCAACGAAACCATGTCCACTCCAGGCTGTTTACATTCACAGTAGACCCACTCAGCCAGTTAATAATTCTGTCTATGCAGTACACTGTGCTTTGATCTCATTACGTTGGCTTCCCACAAATTGCATGTAATAACATTTAAAACAAGCTACTAGGGCATGTTGATTGTTCCCCAGAAAAGATTTTGAGTCTGGAGGTGGAAAAAATAATAATCTTGTAGAGAGTCACGTTGATTCGAGAGATTTTTTTCTTAGTCTAGGAATATCTTCTTTCAAATAATAATAAAAAAACTCATACTCAAGCATCCTTCCTTGATCTTGAAAGAAACTTTTGTGGTCTCCCTATGGCAGCCACACAGATGAAACAGTTTTTTGGCGCATGGCGTTTACCAACTGATAATAAATCTCTTGCTTCGTTCGTATGCAACATAATTTTTGCACAGAGAATAATTTGTATATAAATAGCATGTGGGAAACTGGGGAGTGAATGATAAATGGATGAGAGAGATACATAAATATTTTATATAACAGCAATTGTTGCAAGTATAAAAATAAATATCAAAACTGTTTATTGTTACTATTAAGTGTCTATCCTTCTGTCTTTCTATAAGTAGAGAGTACTGCGAAATGTTTTCAATTATATGAATACATACTGTAAGAAAAGTTACTAATAAATTCTATTGCATTTCATGATTGGAAAATGATTTGGGAAAATTGAGATTAACTTTATGTGGTTTGTTAACAGCGTGAGCGCTAACACATGGCAGGCACTGAACACAAAGTCGATAAAGGCTACCGAAGGAGAGGGTTGTCCACGCTGTGGCGGTGCTGTGTTTGCAGCTGAACAGATGCTGGCCAAAGGTCGAAGTTGGCACAAGTCGTGCTTTAAGTGTAAAACCTGCACCAGGGCTCTCGACTCTACGAATCATTGCGATGGCCCCGACAAAGACGTCTACTGTAAAGGTACTTGCATTAAAATGGGGGCCAGGGATGGGGTGGGGGTGGGGATAACAGCAATCGAGGGAATTCTCATCACTGGAAGTGACATTTTATAATCAGTCTAATAAGTTCCTCTTCAAACAATTCCACCAGAGAGAGAACATTGTTTTTCTTTCATTCTCTTTCTGACTAAAGTGAGAACTGTAATATTACAGTCCAGAGGATTGAGCTACAGAATTCTACACTTTCCTCCTTTCAACAATTTCTAACATTAACACTCTCAGTCCACAGATTAGACTCCGGCTCTCTCTAAACTGTCTCAATGAATTTTGATAAGGTTCACTTCCGCTCCTCCGTCCACGTACACTAACAATCAGTGAGTGAGTTAGAAATATATTTTAGCACCACATGAGGGTATATAATATGGTTAGGCCACTGTTAGACCGAAGAATGATAGAAAATCAGTCGACTCCTCTAAAGTCACGAAGGAGCTTTCATTTTTAATGTTCTAACAAATTATCGAGCTCAATCCTCCCAACGCCCTTTCTTTTTACATGCATGAAAGGCTTCTTGTTGCCCCCTACCATTATACGATATATTATATTATATATATATACTACAAGTGTTATATAATCGTTTCGACCTGTCTCCACACTATATAAATATAGTAAGTGTACTTTTGCAAAATATGTGTATAGCATGCTCACTGATGCGACTCGGTCGGTGGGAGGATGCTGCTGAGAGTACGCACATATTTGCATTACAATGTTGGGCCAAAGATGAATTGCTTTTGTGTTTCTGATGATGATGATGGTGGTGCTGCGTGTAGTGGAGTAGCCTTGTGTCATAAGACGATTATTCTGGGCGAATGTAAACATGGTTTAAGATGGTAGGCCCCGAAACGATTGATCATCAACCACAAGACAGTGGGCCAATGTTACGAACTACTAGGAACTACTGCTTATACAATTGTTATCGATGAAGACGTGTTTTTATCAGTGGCTGGTGAATTAATATGTTCACTTGAATCTCTGTGTGTAGTTTGTTATGGGAGAAATTTTGGGCCTAAAGGCTACGGTTACGGCCAAGGAGCCGGAATTCTGCAAAGTGACGAATCAATTTTGAACGGGTATGTTTCTCTATACTTGGCCATTTCTTTGAATAGTTGTGCTTCGCTTATTTTCAGCTTGCTACGGGAAGAAGTTTGGTCCAAAAGGTTATGGTTACGGGGCTATTGGTGCAGCATTGTCAGCCGAAGACGGAGCGGAGTAAGATAGTCAGTCGTCCTTTCCTCCTCGCTTCATCCACTTTTCTTTCGTCCAAATAGTTTTGAAATCACCCCCAAACGATTTAATTGTGTACCTTTTCTACCGTCACCGCACACACACTCTCTCTGTCTCTCAACTGAATCGTACCAACTTTTCCTTGTCGTGATGTTTGGCTTTCAATTTTTTTTACCTTGTTCTAATTTTATTTTGGCTACTTTCTTTCTTACATTTCGTTGTCAACTTTATTGTTTATAAATATGATTTACAGTTAAATTGCAAAATTTAAATTGAATTTAAAAACAGGAGAAATATCTGAAGGCAACAATAGAGATTTTTTTTATAGAATCAAGCTACATACGCTAAAATTTCTTTGATAGAACCGCACTTATCAATAGAGCTAGTGTAAAGACACGTACACATAGGAAAATCAATAGTCCATTGGCCAGCGGTTTTTTCTGATTAAAAAAATTGCTGCCATCGATTAAGCTTTCTCCCTCTCTCTTTCTCATATATAAATTTATATAGACAGATATATTATTTGTTTACTTTCACCACAGAGGATCTATTTGTGATTGTCTCTTTCTCTTTGGTTCATTCGTATCAGCTTTGCTTCTTCTTTTTTATTTGCCAACCTTCATTATTTCGATGTGTCATGGCCAAACGACTGAATCCTTCTTGAATTGAACGCCTACTCTCTCAGTAAACCTTCCTTGTGATGATTTTCCTTGCGATGACCCTTGAAATTACTTGAGCGGGCATTCTGCTGCAGGTGAAACCTGCCAATCTGTATCTGTTAGTGACTGTGCGTACAAGTAAACAAAGCGCAACAGCGTTTCGAAGGTCACGTCCACAACGGTCCTCAGTCCACTTTATTGAAGGACCGACCGTGACTTTAATTGGTCTATTAATAATCTACCGACCAAGCAATAACACAGGAGACCCAATCTTTCTCTCTCAGCTTTCTCTTCCCCCCTGTGGTTGTTGCTGTCCACTTCCTCTTTCAAGAACATCGAGGATGTAAATGTGCAGATTGTACCGTGTTGCATAGAAATTATCGGTTGCAATTTTTTGTAATTATCCCTGTAAGAGAGATGTCCTTCACAACGTAACTAAGATTTAATAATAATGAATACTCTCAGATGAAAATATTATACAGAAACAGGACTCGCACAGTCAACAGTTAGCATAATTTCAACATTAGTTACAGTCCATAACAGAAGTAAAAAAATAACAAAAACAGCACATAGCCCACAGCCAAGCATAACGTGACTCGGAGAAAGTCAACTTTCGTTTAAAATAATAGGAGAAGATGCTTCACTTAATGTAAAAAGCGCTACTAAATTGGAGATTGTTTAAACCCATACTTTCTTCTATTGGTGGCTGAGTAAACATTTGTACCGTTTCTTGCTCTTTCCCACTCATTGATCGTACAAGATTTATCTAAAAGTTTTTCAACCTGGTCCTTTCTCCCATATTCTCTCTCTCTCTCTTATGTACTTGTGGCATTGAGTCATTGTAGATGCGCTGCTCACCCATTCCCACTTAAGACAAGAAGCAACGAATAGAAAATAAACTTTACCCTTGATTTGCAATCGTTCAATTCAATATAATTCTCTCCTTTTATTATCCAATTCTACTGCTAGAATTCTTTTACAGTCAATAAGTGAGACTACACCTGAAAACATATCTTGTAGAGAATTTGTTTCTGCATCGAGTGAGCTTCAGATCATCGAATTCAAGTCACTGGTTCACAATAATTCACAAAAGCATATGGCAGACATACTGCTCAATGTTAAGAAACGTATTTTCTAATGTCCTTTGAACTAGGGATTGCAAGTCGACGATCTAAAGCTCAATTGATGCAGAAACAAATTCTCTACGAGAATATAACATTCGGTCCCATGTGTTGTACGACGGAGAGGTTGAAAAGGGTTCTAGTCGGTAGAATGGGCAAATTCAGTTTTCATATATGTACATATATAAGTACACAGATGCTATTTGAAAATATATCGTATATGGTATATCGATATATTTCAAAGGTGATCCTTACAGTTAAAAATCCCAATTGAAAAATGGAATTGGCTTTCTCTGACACGGTAACGTCCAAAGGGAAACGATGTTGGGAAGAAGGCCAAATTATAAGGAGCATACTGTAATAATGAAAGATTTATTTTTAAAGGATCGGTAGAATAAATTCACTGTCAGTAAATTATGTCATTTAAAGTAGAAAGAAGTTAGGTAATGGCTGGTAACACGTTGCGCAAGAGCGTAAGGTGAGAAAATTGACATAGTAGTGCACATGTTAGCCTATGTATATTAGTATTAGGTTCCTGTGTAATTTTATACCGTAGGTAAATACAGCAGATACTTTTGGAAGTTAATGGAAAATATCGACTGCCTAACACAGTGCAACTAACTCTTGCAGGCAGAAACACACACTATAACTATTTTCTAATAATAAGTACATAAAAGTCTAATCCGTTTGCATTGAAGAGCGTGAAAAAGATGCCGACTGAAATTGAATTTGGTTTGCGTGTGTGTGATTTGATTCGCCATGTCTGTTTCGTGATTGTGTGGTGTACTAGTGAGTATTTTGTGAGAACGACCCCGTATTCTTCTTTTATCAACGTGTTCTTCTGTCTCACCTGAATGCTTTCCTCCGTTCATGGCTACAAAATGCTAACATCATATTACTACTGAACTTGCTCTAGGGATCAGTATTTGTCAAACAAACCAAATCTCATTACCGACACGACGTCAATCATGGCGAACGAAGGAGAGGGCTGTCCTCGATGTGGTGGAAAGGTCTACGCTGCCGAAGAGGTTCTTGCCAAAGGACGGGTACGAAAAACTCTGTCAATTTACATATTTCCTCGTTATTCATACCTGCTACTCTGCTACCTACTCACTACCTTCTATCTATGCACTACAAGTACCAGTAATACCTATGCATGTAGTCGGGCCAAAGGAGTAGCACATCCTAAGCCTTAAAAGTCAGCCAACCTTATCGTATTTATACAGCCAAGGCAAATACATTTCATTCGCTCATTGTCAAAAGCTGTGTATGATAAAGCTTGTTTATCCCGTCCTTTACATTGAAACCGTATTTGTCATATAACGTAGAGCAAAATAGAGTGACGCTGTTTTTTCTTATGAATTTGAAATACACGCTGAGACGGATTGACAAATTGTCAGTTAGACAGGCTCTTTAGAACCCCTTCATTACACACAGTGATTTACTAACTGCTTTTTTAGGCCTGGCACAGAAAATGTTTCAAGTGCTGTGAATGCAAGAAAACTCTCGATTCAATCAACGCATGTGACGGTTCGGACAAGGAGATTTACTGCAAAACCTGCTACGCCAAGAAATACGGCCCCAAAGGATACGGGTTTGCCTGTGGCTCTGGATTTCTTCTCACCGATGTTCTTGCGTAAGCACTATAACCATTCCCATACTAGCATACCTCTAGTTAGTACCCGCTATACAAAGTATTATTCATACATTATACTAAATATATATAGGTGCGCTTGTTCACAGTCATAATATTATATGACACGTGAGACCTTTTCCATGCGGTCCGAGCAAAGCTTTAAGGCAGAAACCCGCCATGTAGACATATTTCATTATATTTTGCTAAGTAAGTAATATATTGGCTCAAAGTTGCAATGTCACAATTCAGCCATCTACATTTCCCACTTAGTTAGAGAAAGAATACAGCAAGTTTGCATGCAGTAAGCGACTGTGGGTTCAATCCAAAAAATACATCAGAAAATGAGTCCAAGGTTAACAACACTTTTCATAAAAGCTGACCACCTTCTGGTTTCTTATTGTACTCGGACTTGTATTTGTAATATGAATGAGACCATGCAAGAAAATGCATAAATAATCATAATGCTGTCAATACTATTTCCTGTGATGTACATACGATATTCACCCAACTACTTAACATCAGAATTGACTAGTCGACTTACAATTACAGATGTGCCTTGTTGTGGGGATGCAGTTATACAATTCACAATTTACCACACAGTGCGAACTTTCATCAAAGAAATTCCCCTGTGAACCCAGTTTGTCTTCATAAATTTCCCTTCTGAACTGCATAGTTAGTTACTTTAAGTATTGTGGGGTCGCTTACGGGAAGAAATACGTGGGAACCCTTTGCCGCCATCAAAGTAGTGAGAATGACATTTTCCAAGAAGATTAACGGCCGCATTAAATTTTCATTGGAAATGGAATCGTCAAATGACGAATTTATGATTAATCATTCATAAATAGCGCACGCTATTCCTCATTCTCATTTCTTGTGTGTGACTCAAATATTATATTTGAGACTCCATTAGTAACTAACTATTACAGAACAACTGCATTCTAGTAAACACAGTCAAATTCCCACACGGAGCTTGTTTGCATGTGAATTAGTGTACATTTGTTACAGAAAGAGAGTGTGAGGAGTAGACGCAGTGAGAGTCAGAGTGCCAGCAGAGGTAAATGAGTATTAAGAAATCCATTAGAGAGTTGTGCATAATAAAATGCTGAATGGGGTCTCTCTCTCTCTGTCACTATGAATGGCACTGAATTGAATGCTGATGTAATTAGGAACGAAGAAAACGATACACAGCGACCGAACTACCTGACCGACTGTTCGAAAATCAAAGCCGCACCGGGTGAAGGTTGTCCTCGCTGCGGCGGAGCTGTCTATGCGGCCGAACAAATGCTTGCTCGGGGATCCGTTAGTACAAATCCTTTTATATATATTTCCACATACCACACGCAGAAAAATTCGCTTTAGTGGCCGCGGTCCACAGAATACCCTTTTTGTGTACAAACACACGGATATTAGTATTATCGGCATTCCACGGAGATAGCAATAAGATCAAACACACGGAATGTCCGTGCACCTCCGCCACCAGCACTGCCGCCGCCGTCGTCACCAGCACCATCACCGCCGCTAACAGGGAATGCGCAAAACATCTTTCTCTCTCTTTTACAAAACACTAAAACACCACTGTAACTCATGACTAATTGTAAGTGGGAGCTTAGAGAGTGAATAATGTTGCGGGGCTGGTGAGGCTGGATGGTAGATGTCTTGACGAAAAATCAATTAACAATGCTTTCTATCTTTCTAATTCTCTTTTTGGTGTGTATAGATTTGGCACAAGAGATGTTTCAGTTGTGCGGATTGTAAGCGGCCGCTTGATTCCATTCTGGCTTGCGACGGTCCCGATAAGGAAATCTACTGCAAAGCCTGCTACGGTAAAAAGTTCGGTCCCAAAGGCTACGGCTATGGCTACACTCCCACTTTGGTCTCTGTCGGTGACATCGCCGCTGCTGCTCCTCTGTAAGTAAACTACTAAACTGTAGTAATGCTCACCTTGCAGAAAAAAAGTTGCATTCAACTTGCACTCACAGACACAAATCCCCTATGGGATGATGATGTACATAGTAAAAGTATGTCGGACGTATACTGCATGCAAATATTTACAGCAGGACTTGAATGAAAAGGCGTTACGTTAGACAAGAGTTCCAACATTGTGCGAGTTGATGCTGTGTGTGCAATGGCCATCCAACTGTTTCATTAGTCTTGAAATATTCCAAAACACTTAAGCCCATTGAATAAAAAAACAATTTCGAGTTGTCCCACCGTTAATAGGGAATGTGTGGCCTGTTTCCCTTCCCCCTCCTCCTCCCCACCACTCACACACGCACACACACTGCGGACGCCATTAGCACAGAAGAAACATAATTCTTGCTGCTGATCCATGGCATGTTTCCTTGGGCTCTCTGGTATGAAATGGTAATAATGGTAGCTTGTGTCTAGATAGGCACACGAACCATTAGTGAGTGAGAGTGAGGAGAGCAGTGAGTCTTCCTACGAAAGGAACATTGTGTAAGCGAATATGTTGTTTGCAGCGTGAAAGGAATCCAATGAACAATAACCGAAGAGGCGAACTCTGTGGGAAGTGGGATCCACAGCAGGCAATATTGGATTTCATATACCTTGCTTCTCATGACACTGCCTGAATAACGCGGCTTTATTAACGGACTCACAGAGTGAGAGAGAGAAAGTGAATTGTGAAAGTATCCTTATCCATAATAGTGATAGGAATAGTAGGCTTAGCACGTCCACTTGTCTCTCCATCGACTTGTGAGAGAGAAGCTTCTTCAGTCGTCTCTCGCGATTCGAAAGCTGTATGCAGTTTGACATGTTGTCTTTTTGTTTTGTTCTGAACGACGAAGGGCTGATCCGAAACCGGGAGGTGTCAAAGCTCCGGAGGGTGAAGGATGTGGAAGATGTGGTTTCGCCGTATTCGCCGCTGAGCAAATGCTATGCAAAGGAAAGGTACATACACTTCCACCCACTCTTCCTCTATATGTGATTTCGTGTGAATGTATATTTCCCAGATATAAACGACAGATAGACGGACCAGATATAAAGACAGAGAAAGTGAGGGAGAGATTGTGATAGATGAGTTGAATGGTGGATCATTCGTCGGAGCAGAGGAGAAAGTAGATACGGAGAGAACAGACACAGAGAGAGGTAGAGAGTGAGAGAAGGTTTCACTCATTGATAAGTACAAAGTACAGATACACACTCGTTCTCTTTGTTTCTATTCAGAGACAAAGATGAGAGCAGAGTTTGCTGGATTTTGTATTTCGCCGTCGTACTCATTTCTTCTACCAAGCACTCTCTTTGATTTGCCCCTGGTCTCGTAATCGAGAGTGAAGGCACGCACGTCAATCAGTGTGTATATGATATTTTTGAGGGAGTGTCTTATTCAAGGATGAAGGGAACATGAGAGAGTGAAAGCGATGAACGAGAAAGGTTTCCACCATTTTCTTTGGCTTCTTCAACTGATTTGATTGACTGCTGACGATATTAATTTATTTCTCTCAGGTGTGGCACCGCAGGTGTTTCCATTGTGGCGAATGCAGACGATCGTTGGACTCTACTAACCTGAACGACGCACCAGACGGAGATATCTACTGCAGAGGTTGCTATGCCAGAAAGTTTGGTCCGAAAGGAGTTGGCTATGGACTTGGTGCTGGAACGCTGACCATGTCCTAATCAAGCAATACGATCACACACAAATACAAAAAATCATCACATCAAAAGACTTCAAGACAGACAGACACACGTGCTACTACCTATGTATCTACTATATGTATGTATGTATGTATGTACTACGACCAGCTACACCGTACAGATCACGAACACCACCCACACGTACTTAATATCCACATACAGATAGTGAAGAACCCCGGCGGAGAACATCCACTGCTCGCTCTGCACCCACCGCAGTAACGAATGTCATCTGTAGAATATTGTGTCCCTCATTTGAAGTCTTTAATGAAAAAAGTGAAGAAAAAAGTAAAAGAAAGGACATATTTAAATAGAAGCACCGTTGTCATCCGATACCAATTAAACTGCTTGGTCCATGTGAAAATGCCATTATACTTATTACTCGACTAAATACTGCTACTGTATTGTATAATATTGTATTCTAATGTACTCTATTCTACCGCGACTTTCTCTTTTTTTTTCTCTCTCTCTCTGCACTTTCTCCAATCATTTATTCTTCACTATACACGCTACCTATTACTATTATTCTAATATACTACTAGCATATTTACATATTATATAGAATAGCTTGCTTTCTCGCTTTTACTCTCCAGCCTGCTGAATTATTTCTGAATTCGTATGGAGCGGCCGTAGGGGAAACTGTGCATTCAGAAGCAGCGAGACACCTTTCACTCCAACATCTTTTATTCCAAAAAAATGCTAATTATCATGCTACACGTAGGCTAATTGTATGCTTCGTCGTTTCTTAATCTTACTACCGACACTGCTCCATGCATAATCATTTCCGTTGAGTAATACTGTCTCTTGTGTCTGCTGCTGCAATATCGATTATCTTAATCGCAGATACTATACTACTACACACAGATGCATACTGAAGTCACTGCTCTTCGTGTATTCTCTCTCTCTCTCTCTCTCTCTAATGAATTTGCCTATGCAAATAATTCATTTCTATCGCGGAAATTTTATTCATTCGTATTTACACTTCCTTCTCTCGTTTCTCCCTCAATTTCGTCACTCGCATATTTAGTTCTAGACTAGTAAGAGAGAATCTGGAGATTTCCTCAGAGTCTCAACTGTAAACCTAACCTTAAGTAAATAGGTATTATTGTATGTGTAGTGTGTCCGACAAGTGGAAAGGTGCACGTCGTATCATGTTTCCCTTGTTGATATTGTTACGGACGACGAACGACGGATTCATTCTCTTCGCTGCATTATTAGCTCACATATTTCTAAAGACAAGAGTAAGTTGTTTCCTTACAGAGATTTCGTCCTCGCGCCTACCCTTTAAACACACAGACACAATGTATGAATAACTGAGCATTTACGCTATATTCATATACTTCAAAGCCTCTTTAAAATAATTATTATTCAATCCTAATTTTAAGGATACATAAATAATAGAAATATTACAAATAAGCAAAATATTATTAAAATTCATCTTTCAACATGTTCTTTCAGGAGAATAACAATGAAAGTTAAAATGAAAAAAGTACTGCTGTATATAAGCTGAAAAAGATATTTTAAAGCAGACAGCATTCGTAGATCGTCCCAGCAAGGCATAGTTACTGTCAGAAAGCTAAGCATAATCACATTAAAAAATTCAAACGCGCACACTGATTCACATTTTCTCCCTAATATTTTACTTATGGAAAACAAAAGAGCACTTGGTTTTTGTAGAAAACAGAATTTTAGACATTTTAACGATTACATTTGATTTAAAGACAGCTGAAAGTGACAACAACAGCTCGATTTTCATCCTAAAAGTAGAAACACATAAATTCAGTTTGCAGGCAAGTCAATGTTAAATTGGCTGGAAAAGACAAAATGTCGAAACTGAATCCCAAATCATTTCGCATTTTTATTGACATCGTCAAAGAGACATTTGAGTGGATGCCAAACGATAAGCATGATGATGATGTCAGGTTTGCCTGGCATTTCGACTGCATTTCAATAATGGGCATCATCCTTTGTGTCTTTTGTGTACACAACCATTGTAAAGAGATTGTAGCTGAGGGTGGCGTTCTGCATCAAATTCGAATGACTTTTACCTCTGCTGTCTGCTTTCAACAGACCCTTTAACAGAAAATGGCACAGTTGCCACTTGGTAGACGATAGGACACGGTGTTGATGGCTCTTGAGCAAAGTTGTAATTATGTAACTGGAATCAATGAGCTCCAATCAGTGGACAAAGCCTTCCTCCTAACACCCCATCTAATTAAACGTGATTGCTTCCATTGATTTTATTACCACAACTGTCTGTTCAAGTTAGCACACTTTCTGAATTACATTCAGGGAATTTGAATTGAAATGAGACGATAAACTCTTGTTATACTATTACACAAATCTACTTGAACCCCTTGAACTCCCATTAAATTCAATTCCCAGCATTTGGCCATTCTGCTCGTGAGAGTAACTGTAAACCACACACCACATCATGGAAAGACAGAGAGAACTTTCGACCAGTAATTTCCATAACTGCAATAAAATACGAATTAGCCCATTTATCCATTTCTAGGAAATAACACAAACCACAAGGACAATTCTTTGAAGCGGTTAGTATTTTTTTAAAAGAGGTCGCATTTCCATTTTCAATTTGACTGGCGCTAGCTCACGAGAATTCTAGAATCAAGTAGGGCGGATTCCAAAGTGTCATAAGATTGCCGCACACATACATGTAGTGCCAACTTGTATGCTGCTGCCTGTGGGCTAGTAGAATTCGAGGAACTTTTTGTTTGTTTGTGTGAGGTATGAAACTAGGCGTTTATAAATATACTTACATACATAAGTAAGTAAATAGTAATTTATATGAGATTAGGGTCACATTTTCAAATAAGTGAATAACAATCGAGGCATATAGAAAAGTCACTTAGAATGGCACAATGTACCGAGAATGCTATTATTTACACGGCCTCCTCCACAGTTACACAATAAATGGAGATCTGCCAAGAAAATATATCATCCCCACGACACAAAATTATTCAAGTGGCCTCATCGATTCACATACAATGTAAATATATTATGTACGTACGTAAGTAAAGGAGAATGGCTTTATGTTCACAATCGAACCTTTTGTGTTGAGACGAGTGTCAACATGCACAGAGAGCAGCACACACGCCATTGTAATTGAATACAAAATAGATAATAGGTAAGGCACTCTCAATGCCCATTCACTAATGCAATTCAACAATGCACGTAGGTGAGACGACGACTTTAAGCTAATTAATTATTATCCTTCAATCTATGAGCTGTGCGCGTGGATATATGAATGTACACCCGCAGGTGGTGTTCCTTTGATCAATGAGGATGACTAGGCGTCTGTTCAGTGCCATTTGACAGCAGTATGCACGAGAGCCCTTTTGTTTTGTTCTGTCAATGTTTTTACTTCCTCCGATGCGAAAGCCCATTGCAAAATGATCACATGGTTTGTATTCTGTCCGTGTTGTGCACTTAAGACTGCGAACAGACGTCGTCGTCCAGTAGCCCGCAATTAGTTGAATTACGAAATGTTGTATATACGAGAGAGACTACTGTATCGGTGTCATTTCAGCCAGATATTCTTTGTGTAGTGGTAGTAGTAGGCTAGGTCGTTAGATGAATGACTCGGGAGACAAGTGTGTATACAGAGGGAGAGGAAAGACACATTAAACATGGGCACAGGAACAAGCGCTTGGGTTTCGCTGTCTCGACTTTCTATGGAGAAAGTTCGAAAGAGAAAGTTATGAGCTGCTTGGGGGAGTAGTAATGAGAGAATGAGTATCGATGTCGAGTCGAAAAGACGGACGGAGTTAATTTAATCAGAACCAGAGTAACAAGATTACAGTTGCACGTTAGTGGTACATGAAGTAGGCTCTTAATCTTAGTGGCTGCTGTTACCGTCACTTGTGCACACATTTATTATTTACTACTAAGATAAACGGTTCATTGATTGTGGTGGTTTAGGTAGAGCCAGTTCCTGAGCTGTATCAGCACAGCTTCAGATGACACTTGAAATTTTCAGCAAAAAAGGAAATCCTGGTTTATCTCTGCTATGGTTTGGTGGAGGCCTTCAGGCGAAAACTGCGGCTGGCTGCTACACGACGGATGGCGGAAAAGGGAAATAAGCTTGCAGTGCATTTATTACTACGTACTACACCTTGTCTGTATAATAATGCATCAGTGTTTCGTATGGTTTAAACCATCCGGTCAAAACCACCGGTTTAAATCAATTTCAACCGGTTTTAACCGGTTAAAACCATTAAATCACCCGGTTTTAACCTATTTAAACCGGCTGAAA
>JABASC010000475.1:0-39484 GCA_019776185.1 Plutomurus gul
CTTGTGTGTCACTTCGCCCTGCTCATCTGTCTGTTACATGAATATGTATGTGTAAGCAGCAAAGCAGATTAGAAAGGTCTACATGGATGATTATGCGTGCTATATAGATGAAGAAAATCAGTGGAGAAATAAGTGGCCACGTACATTCATATATAGTAGGTGTATTTAAAGTCCTCCCTCTCTCGACTTCTTAATACAGTGCCATTATATTTGATAAAGGATGATATAAAATAAAATGTAAAAATGTCGACAGTGCATGGTGACACAGGAGGACAGTACTGCTTTGCACTCTGTGCGCTTCCACACACAATATCCATCTATATATATTTATAAGACGTAGAAGAAGAAGAAGAAGAAGAAGGTGGTGGTGGATTTGAGTCGGTTTTGTGTGAGTGGAGCAGAGACAAAGTAGTAAGTAGAGTGCGGAGAGTGTATTCTAGTTTAAGCTGAAGTAAAATGAGATGCAAAATGAATTTGAATGTGCACAGGGATGTTTCCAACTTGATTAAAAATGCAAGAGAGGCGTGTGGTGTATAAAATGGATATGGATGGATGGATGGAATGGATGGAAGAAGAAGGCCGACGAGAGTTGACTTGACTTCACTTGACTTGATGTGGATATGTGAATACATTCCTCTGTCTTTCTCTTTCCATCTCCAATCTACAAGATAGGCTACCTACTAACTACTCACTACATACTCTTCTGGAAGGCTATTGTTCTCTGCTGTTTATGCCGCTGCTGTGCTTTTCTCCGTCCTACTAGTGCCACTACTAGTATCTCTGTGCTCCACGTATTAAAATACCTATAGGTACCCTCTCGCTGTGTACTTTTACGTCCGTGTGCGGATCAACCAACACTACGACTACATACTACTGCACTGCCTCTAGTCTCGTCTACCTACTGAACACTACTGACTACTACACTTATACTTAACGTAACATAACTTTGCAGCTTGCTACTCATTTCAGTGTGGAGCGATGAGACGATTTTGCAGACGTTACTTGAGCTTCACGCTTCTCCTACTCTCTATTAGTTGGTACAGATACGTAGACATGCATAAATACATAGGTATGTACATACAATAAAATTGCATAGACAAACTGGCTACTTTCCTCCTCCGCGCTCTTCGCTGCTTAGCTTGTCTATAATACTACTTTGCTTTGCATTGTGTTTTCCTTGTCTCTCTCTCTCTCTCTCTCTCTCTCTCTCTCTCTGTCTCTCGGAAAAGTCCCACTACTGCACTGTACGTCTTTAAACTTTATTCCTTTACTTAGTTGGGCTCATTTCATCTCTCAGCTTCTTCACTTACTTTATGTCGTCTCATCTGTTTCTCTACTGCACGTAAGCATCTCTCTCGATGTCTGTGCACTCAGGTTCACTTGACTCAACTTTATCCTACATCACTGCGATAAATATGAGTACTACTGTGCATGCAGTGGGGGATGTATGAGAGTGTGCATGTATCTATATGTATGTAGACCATTCATTCAACTATACACAACAAACAGTTCGGATAGACTACTTTGTCCCCGATGACACTTTATATTTGCATTAGGTAAGACGACGTATTATCCGACGGCAATAAAAGTTGTTTGTATTCTGATATTTGCAATCAGCAGATTGTGAATACCGTTTTTATTCCTAAATCAAAAATTCCAAAAATTTAATCTGTAAGGTTATTTTTTTCTATAATTGTGAATATTGATTGACAGATAACTCTAATAATGTGGCACAACTTTCGAATAAAAAGCGAAAACAGTAAAATAAGTTTACGAGAATGGAAAATCTTGTCTAACAAATTCAAGAAGCATTATTGTAATTTACAGAAATCCACCATTACAAAATTACCGATCTAAAGTTTCATTTTAATATGTGTCAAAATATTGAACGGTTTGGTCTAGCTATGTTATTATCCAAGGTGAGAAAAGCATTGTAAAAGTTTAAAAATTACAATCAATCTGTATTGTCCACTTAAATTTATTTTAGTTTTTATAAATATTTACTCAATCTATATATAAACTGCAAAGTATTAAGTTTTATAAGAAAGGATTTTTCTAAGTGGTGTATATTTCTGATCTGCACAGAAATTATTTATGTAGTTCCCGACCAAGTGAGCATTGTCTATTCAAAAAATATAATGCAAATAAATGCCAAAGGCTAGAAGACCAGCAGAATTCATTCTACATCTTGTATATTAAGTCTGCACACACGCACAGCAAGTTGGTTGGCTGGTCGTAAATCGGAATGAGTCAGGGTCTTCTTACACGTACGTAGGTTTAATACAGAAATTAATGTTTTGTTAGACAGAACGGTGAATCTACGAGCTCATTGTCACCGGAATAAATGACACGACATAAAACTATATGGCTAGTCACCTACTCAGAAGTGCACACGAGACTAAAGTTAAATTCATATCTGCCCCGACTCTGACTAATATAGAATATTAGTTAGTATAAGGTCGGAAATATCGAGAGAGAGAGAGATGCGGACGAGCTTAGGAAATGAAGGGTAGAGTGGGTAGACAGAGAGCGAGAGAGAGAGAGAGAGAGAGAGAGCAGTGGGCTGGTGGTGGGTACTAACATAAAGTAACGTAAGAGGAGATAAAGTTTAGTAGTACTGTGTAAGGATGTAGAATTCATGTAAAGAATTAGCATATATATGTAAATGCATGGGCTCGCTCAACTCAAGTCAAGCCAAGCCACGGCTAAACGAAAGCACAATGAGAGAGAGAGAGAGAGAGAGAGAGAGAGAGAGAGAGAGAGAGAGAGAGAAGAAGAAGACGAAGAAGGAAGGACTAAGAGCACAGTTGTAGTAGAAGTAGTAAGTAGTAGTATGACTATAAATGATAAAGACTAAAATCTACAGTGTGTGTTCTAGTGTTCCGTATCCTCATCACATTCTGTCCCGACTGTCGTCTCTTTTGCATTCGTATTTGTGCAAGGATGTGCGATGGAATCGTCCTCAACTCAAGAAGAAATTAATATGGTTATGGTTCCTGTGCATAATAATAATTTTGGTTTAATATGGAAGACCAATCATGAGCCCATACATATCCATACACAATTCCATCCTACATCTCTCTGTCTCTCCGTCTCTCGCTCCACTTTATACACATAAGTATACAGAGTGTACAGCACGCTGTAGCTATAGTAGTACCTTCTTCTTCATTCTCTGCTTCACTCTATCCAACCATTCTTTATCGGCCACGATATGAGCCCTCACACAAACTAACTACTAATAGTACACAGCATTCTCATAAGCATATAGTGCATCCACACTCACGTTGTTCACGTCTCCCTGCTGCTGCTCCCATGCAAAAGAGAAATGAGAGCACACAGCAGACCAGACCAGACCAAGCTACACCAAAAAGATGGATAGGGCATAGCCAGAGAGAGAGAGAGAGAGAGAAGAAAACGTTATGTAAGTATTTGTGGATTACTTATCTTGAGGACAAGCCAACCAGCGAACCAACTAAAGAAAGCTATAGCTTTTAAGGGATCATGAAACTCATAAGAAACAATGCCTTTTCTCTCTCTCTCTCTCTCTCTCTCTCTCTCTCGAGCGCACCTTCCATCAGATCAACCAATTTGGGAATCCCCACTGTCTTCAGGAATCCGCGGCCCAGCTCCCTGTCGTTTACGCGGCCGGCCACTCACTAAACGCTCACCACTTTCCCTAACGATACGGACTTTGTGGGAAACTGGTCCTCTCTCTCTGCTGTCCTGTATGCACTTTACTTTTGGTGCTGCTGTCTCTCTGCACACTTGTGTCCTGTCCTCTTCCACCAACAACCTTATTATTAATACTACGTGGCTAGTTATACTTCTAGTTAGTAATGTGAGCACAGCAGCCAAAGCTAGCCAAGCCAGTCATCTCGATCTCGTCTCTCTCTGCGTTACTTTTCAATTGTTGGGTGACATGACAGGACGAGCAGTTGATGTGGACTATGAGCGCATAATATTCTCCGCACATTTATGCAAGTGTACTAATAATAGTCTTTGCAGAGCACATGGGTAGTACTAGTAGCTGTCTGCATTTACATTTAAGTACCTACACACACATTATTCAGTGTATATAAAGTATACATACACAGTGACTATATACTTTGTCTGTATTTCCAGTAGAGTGAGTGAGTGAGTGAGTGGAACTGTTCAGTTGCCACACTCTGTAAAGTATATATGCTGGTAAGTACGTGGCTACAAAATTACGAGGATGATAATCCGTGGAAATAATGGGTGGACTACTGGAGACGTTATTTTGAGGACACCTGGACTGAGAGTGAGTGCTATGGATATGGAATAGAAATGAAATAGGATGTAGTGGTGGTGGGATGGTGGCGGTAGGTATGGCAGGCGAAGCCAGTAGCAGATCTGTCTATCTTAATACGAAGACTATGCTAAGTAAGTAAGACTCTGTTTTACTAATAGGACTTACAATACCCAAGTCAAACCACCACCACTCATTTCAACTCTTCTTCTCTTATTTCTCCACGTCAAGTCAGCGAGAACGAACACTCACTCAGCTCACTTGCTACTACTACATACTACTAGCAGAGCAGAGCATAGCATAGCATAGCACCATGAAGTATTAGCTACGATCATATCGAGGATATAGATCTATATTTTGTATAGAGAGGATATAATAGGAAAGTATGCTCACGGTGTGCACATGTGTGGTATATGGTAGTTAGTATTAGCAAGAGTGTAATGTGCTCGGCTTGGCATGACTTGAGTTGACTGCTATGGCACACAGCAACTAAAAGTAAGTCAAGTAAACTCAACTGTAGTATAGTAGTAGTGGTGTGGTGGTAGTAGTACATAGTAGAGTAACACAAGGAGGAGGAAGACAAGACATTATAATATAGGAGATGGTAAAAATTAATATGCATCAGTGGTGAATCTGCATTTTCTTTTGGGTCCGTCTTCTCTCTCTCTCTCTCTCGCATTACTTGAGTTGACTTGAGTTGAGTTGTCTTGACTTGCCTCTTTCTCTCTCCGTGTAAATATATGCATGTATAGATGTATGTATATGTATGAATGTCTGCGTGCATGTATATGAATGGGGTAGTCTACTGGTTCGTTGGTAGTTAGTCAAATACCAGAATACTTGCTTTTCTCCTCGTCTCTTACCACAATATTGATCAAGAATTTGCACAAATGTGCCTAGAAAACTCATTTCCACACAAGACTAACGTAAGTAAGATGAGAACTGTTCACTTCTATTCTCCTCTCGCACTCTCTCCTTCTTTAATTCAGTTCGGCTCAGCAGCAGCAGCAGAAGCGCTCTTCAGTCCCTTTCTTTTCATTGGAATCATGATGCACACATACACACTAACATAACTTTTGTGTGTAGAGAGTATAAATAAAAGGAGTATTTGTATTCGGATGTTTATTCAAACCATTTGCTTATACACACTCACCTTCATGGTTGTGCGTCAAAGGCGCGGCCAGCCCGCATTCACGAGCTTTGCAACGGTCATGGTGTTTGTAATTATATGGGGATGACGAAATGATTTTGTAATTTCTTCTCAAAATTGTCTTACTTTTAGTCTCTTGCCCTTTACACACGTATACATATGTAGCATGTACAGTAAAGTAGACTATCGATACGACGACGTGAGTTTTACTAGAGGAGTGTATTATGTACGAAGTCAAAGTTAAGTTAAGGGCATGACGAGATGAAGAGAGCGAGTGGAGCATGTCTATTTGCTATAGTTGTAAGTAAGTTTCTGCTGAGCAGTTATAGTTTTCTCTCTCACTGTTCATATTTATTAAATAGATACGTGCATATATAATTCCCGGGTAAAAACTTACATGCATCGTGGAATCATGCATGCATTTGCATTTTCCTCTCTGCTAGAGGGTTAAAACGGGAAAACTTAAGAACAGAGAGCAGAAGTTTGAAAGAGAAGAGAGAGCAGACTCTCTTAGTGCAGTTTGTCTTCCCAGACTCACACAGCACAGTCACAACGAACACACACACAACCATTATGTGTACAAGTTCCGACTGTGTACATAAATGCACAGGGAAAAGCTACTGAAGAGAAGAATGCTTATTTAGTACGTAGGAAGATATGACCGTCTCAACTCAATTGCAACATCTGAGAAGAAACTTGGAATTTTATTTCGCCCGCTTGTATACTCTGCTCTATTCCTATTTACTTGCTTCTCTCGGTGCTCTTGTTTTTCCGTCGCATATTAGAATTAGAATTGAAGTTGTGTACTCTATGCTGTATGTACACGGTGTTCTGTTTGAGGTGACCCACCTGACCTGGATTTGTCAAAACATGGAGTGTCTTTTCTTTCTGTGTACATGCAATTTTGATGCATAGAGCAAGCGAGCAAGTGACATGACAGTCATAGAAGGAAATTGCAGTGGCGCTGGAATTCATTCTATAATGTTGTTTGCCTAATGAAGGAATATCTCTATGCGGTGCACTGCTAGCAACTACGTCGTCATAAGCAAATGGGCACACACAACACACAGAGAGTAAGGAGCAGAGTCTGGGAAGGAAATACTACTGTAAGGAGCCGTGCTAGCAGTAGGTATGTTCCGTAATGGTCTCTGTATGAATGTGACTGGATGAAGTTGAAAAGTGGAATGGGATTCTTGCTGTATGTATTTTGTTTTGTCTTTTGGACGGTCGACTCATTTCGGCAACATTTTGTCTCTGTCATTGACTTTCTCTTGCCAGTGTGTGTAACTTCTTTATAAATCGACTCGATGAAGATGTGCGAAAGGCGAGGATTTCCCTGTCTGGAAATAAATTGCTGTAATAAGCGCACGGGTTGACTAAGGATTTGCAAACGCTCAAATCTTTATGCTTACATTTTGTTTTCCTTACATTAGTTACGTACATTACGTGTGTGTATGTGCACTTTGTCGATAGTATGCTTCGCTTTTTCCCGCTTGCTCTCGTCTTCCTTATATGTCTTTCTTTTTGTCCTCATTAGTGTTTGTTTTCAGCCGTCCTTTTCATCATTTGGTTGTGATTTTTCCAGAAAATTCCGACTCGTGTGGGCGTACAAAACAAACTAAGTACGAGCGACAGTGTCTCGTTGCTAACATTGAAACGGTACAATAAATTCATCAGCAAATAGAATAATTCTTTTACTATACCCCTTTTTATTACAATCTTATGTAATTGGATTGAGAAATAACAATTGAATTTCTAGGTAGGGGACATTTGTGAAACTACATACACCTCAGCTCTAAACGGTTCTTTCAGAGCTTTCACAACACAAGAAAAATTATCTCCAAATATTTTACAGTAAATGCAACTTTTACTGACAATTTCAATTAAATGTGAAAGGGCATGTACCCGATGGCAGCTGTCTCCTACGTGTATCCAAAAAAAATCTATCTTACAATTACAATACAAATCCGTACTACGAATGAGCACCTGAAAACCTATACGTTTTAAATTTTTATTAATGAGAATAAACAATATTTCTACTAACCGCCAAAGTATTCTGAATAAGTAGTAGAATCGGGTGCGTCCCCCTTTTCTTGACATCATTTAGGAATACATTCCTCTCCGGAAATTCGTTCGAAAAGTCCAATGAATGCCAAATGGCCTTATATGTGTACCATTACATCTATAACGGTTATCATTACATCAAAACTACCATATGACAAAAGGGGTGGTTGAAATTTGGGTTGGGCAGAGCAATAGGGGAAAAAGTGTATTAAAATGTATGAACAAAGTTTCCATGTTAAAATTTTTCGGAATTTGAAAAATCGTCCTTCTTGTTACCCTTTTGCCAAGGTGGGGTGGCAATAAACCAAAAGGGTGCGCAAAATTGAACACTGGTAACATCTACTCATTATCCAACAAAAGTCAGCGAGGTCACATGCAAGACCTCCAATCTTGATTTAAATTTCCTTTGGCATTTAAAGCACACAATACACAAGATCTGTTTCGTGCACCTGTGAAAATATTTGAATATTTTCCGCTAGTGATAACCTTCCACCAGATGAATTTAACAATACAAATAATTTTGTTGTTGGAACATAACCATATAATAATAATATTCGGTGATAATAATAGTTTGATGTACGCTTTCTGATTTCCAATGTATATATAAGCAAGTGCAAAACAAAATACGTGTATAAACCTTTAGAAATCGTAATACAAGTTATTTGCTTTTCATAGTACATATACAAATATTGACTACAAATATTCAAAAATGGAATTTTCGAAATGGACACCTAGTCTAAAAATTGCATTCCTGCTTCTTTCAATTGCGAACATTATAACAGCCCAAAGTAAGTAAATCTTTAACACCTTATAAATAATAACACAAACAGAGTGCAGCTACCCATCGGCCATTGGCAAAAGGGACGAAAGGGCGCGAAGTTGAAATTTGATGTGGGCAGGGCAAAAGTTTATTAACACCTATGACTAAATCCTGCTCTATATTAAAATTTTCGGAAACTTTGAAAAATCGGCCATCTTGTTACCATTTTGCCCTGGTATAAGCCCAAAATGTGTAAAAAATTGAACACTGAACAAAAATACTTTTAAGAATTATATTGACATTTTTTTCTAGGCAAAACGTGCGGAGTACGCGATATAATACCCTACGAGCTTCCTGTCCCCACTAATCACTCAACCACCACACCATTTCTGTAAGTTCGAGTACAAACACGTCTACACATTATTCCGCAAACATACAATTTATATATGCGTCCAATTAAATTGCTTTTCGGGTATTTATTCAGGCAGGTTAAGTCTTATGGTGTAGCATTGGTAGCCTTGTCAACTTCTGGGGGATGTAACCCATTTTCCGTGACGTTTTCTGTCGATGATCAACTCATATCTTTCTACGTTAATGAGAGATACGAAAATTACTGGAACGCGGATAGGGGCTATTATGGGTACTATGGTCCTTCTCTCTCCTTTTGGATGCGTTGCTTTGATGGGTCAGATACATCTACTCAGTTTACAGTGCGAATAATTGACCCGATAAGAACAGCTCCATATTTCTCCTCATCAAAGTACACGTACTCCGTTGACAAGCCTTGGCCTGCCTCCATTCCAATTACCCATGACTTCCCCATTTGGGCCAGAGACATCAACTTTCAACCCAATTTAGGCGATTACTACTATGATGAATTTGGAGTCTATAAAGCAAGAGAAAAAATACAAGTAAAGTTTTCAGTTGACCAACCGGAAGTAGTCTCAGTTAGAAATACGACTTATGCAAACAAAAATGAGGCTGAGGACTACAAACTGGACCTTTTCCTTGATCAAAAAGTGGCCCCTGGAACATATCTGATTATTCTCACAGCGAATGATGGCACATTCACTGTAAACACAACAATCAACCTTATCGTAGATGAACCATCTTGTTCGGTGATTTAGTTGCAATTATTTTGTGTACATTCCAACGCATTCAATTGGTATAGTAGAATATTAAATAAATATTAATTAGTACAATCATTCATTCAATGTTCTCATTATTCATGAGTAGACTTAAGTTTGTAGTATATCCCCCTGAGTTTGCGTTTATCCCGTACAAGAATATATTTAACATATTAGGTAGGAGCATCATAGGCTGCCTGGGTGCAAAAATGGGTGACCTACGACATGCGGAAATTTGGGTAAATGAGGGGTACAGTGGCCCCATATTAAAAAAGCCATTTACTTGTGGGGTCATATCTCGGGAGCGAATGCATATTTTTGCACCAAATCTTCGCAGAAATGTTGCTACTGATGCCAGGGTACAGCATGTATGAAAATTAGCTAAATGTGACATTGTCGTGACCCCGGTTACCTCAAAATCTCAGGGTCACACGTCCCTGAAGTTGATGTGGTCAAGTTCCACATCATTCGATTCGCCTCATAAAGACGATTCGATTGGTATACCTTTAAGGCCATTTGGCTAGCAGTGGACTTTTCGAACAAATTTATGAATTTCCGTACATTGTGGAATAGTCTCTGAAAATTACTTAAAATCACTACGTTGCGCATTGCGAATAAGAAAGCTAAAGCTAACTAAATGCAACAAATGCACATCAGGATCCAATGCGATATCGCAGTCTAGAGAGGAGAGAACCTTCGTACACTACAGATGACAATGAGTAACGCAGTCTGGAGCGGCGGAATAAATTCCTACGAAAACACAATACAATTTTACCTACGTAGTTTTCATACGTGCGATTAGAAGCTGTGTGGAAGCGGCTCCATAAGAAAAACAGAATCGTACAATAATAATATTATGCATATATTCTTGCTTATACAACGCATATGCATACCTATATACTTGCTGCAGTATAGGTGCTTATAAAAGATGTATGGAGGAGCGAGCATTGGCATGAGGGACTCGGTAATGGTGTTGTGTGTAGTATGTAGTAAATTCTATCAGTAAATGTATCGCATACATGTTCATGGTACATAATTAATCAAAATCAGAATCATGCATGATCCGACACAATGGCTGAGCTTAGAGACGGCAAACGTGAAATGACACATAATTAGGAATCGTAATAAATGGAAGTTGATGACACTCGCAGTCACTCACTCATCCATTTCTTCATATACATTTGTAGTATGCCTGTAGAGACGATGAAGGTCTCCTTCTTCTGCTTTCTTTGCACGGCTTGACTTGGCTACTTTGCTCACTCACTCCGTTCACATATCTCTCTGCATGCTCACAACTATATACACTTTATTAAATATATTCACTGCTCAACTTTGCATTTCCATCCATCCGCCCAAATAACATTGTGCAGCAGTAGTAGGAGTATACATAGATATCATTTCCTTCACCAGAGCAGAATGCACGCTCTGAAATCTGAATTCTGAATTCTGTTCAGAGAGCAGAGAGCGCACACAGTTATATATGTATGTGTGCGTGTGTATAAAGCATAGATTTCAACTGACTGCTCGTAATACTTGGTTCACTAGACGAGAATAGTTTACATTACACAGACAATGCTCACATGCACAAGGGCTTGAAATCATGCATGAAAAATGGAAACCTTAAGTTAGTTACATTAGAGTAAGCTTATTGTTAGTTATGTACACATTCATATGCATAATATGTATGTATATGTCGTCTTCGTCTCGTCGTCATCGTCGTGCTCTCCTTTTCCACTCACTATTATTGTCAATATAGAATCTATCATTTATCTGTGCACCAAATGGATTTGTGTCTACCTATCTGCTGTTGGCTATATTTCATCGGTGCTATGCTCATATACCATACGGTATATACACAGTGCTTACCTATATAGTAGGCAGGCAAAGTGAATATGGAATGCTCTTCTAATTTGGAATAATATGATAGGGAGACGGAGAAGAAGAAGATGATGAAAAAGAACACTTTTGCTTTCCTTCAAAGCTAAGACGTGGACTTTTCGAGAAGAATTGTGTTCTACTGTGCTGGATGAGCACAAATATGTATTATATAGTAGTCACTCTGTATTTATGTATGTGGAGTGTATGGGGGCGGGGAGAATGAGAATTCCCAATAAAAAACGAAGGGAAGAAGACGACACTCGAGGATTCATCAGGACAACAATGAGTTTAATAATAGGAGCTGATTACGTGCCAAGGCATTCAGCTAAACGTATCATAGCATCATCCCACACTCTCTCAGTCGAATCATATAAGTATGTTGTAGAGTAGATGGTAGTGATGCTGGTGGTGGTGGTGATGGTGGTAGCAAGTCTGCACTCCTTTTGATCATTGTCGTCCCGTGATGCACACCATTGTAGCCAGACTCGTACATGTCAGCCTAATTCCACAATCCTGTCTCCACACACCTACGAAAAGTGCTTTGACTTTGCTTTAATAATTTTTTCTACGTGTTTATTGTCATTTTTCAGCTTCTTGCGTTTCGACATGAGCTTACTTTATCTTTATGCATGATATGAAGTAATCCATCTGCATGCAAGTCCCCTACTCGTTCTAATTTTAATGAAAAATTTTACAGGTATAAACAGGGAGCGGATCACTAAACGTCGGTAAATATGAATTGTATCCATGAATGTAAAGTTTGGAAGCGAAGTAGTTTTGCCCGCATACCTACGGTCAGTAAGCACAGTTATACGCAAATGTTGGTAAAGATAAACCTAATTTCAAATTACTAATTTATACTACTTTACTAACATAAACGAGAGGATATGAATATTTTATTCACACAAATTAGTTTATTAATAATTCTAAACCAAATTATGTGTGAAGTGATAAACAACGTGATAGTGAAAGGACTGACGCCAAGAAAAGAATCGTTAACTTTTCTGCATTCTTTTCAAATCACTTTACACTCTTCGTTATCTCTGGCTAGTACAATGATAGCTGGAAAACAGTTATCTATACATTATTAAAATAATAAATGTACTGGTATTAAATATTTGTTGGAGGGTGGTTTAAATAGTTGCCAGTGATTGTCAATAATGCAAAGATACGATTTTTGACTGAGAATGTTCTGCAGCGTGCTGTTTTGATCTATTTTTATCACAGAGGTCTTATAATATAATATTTTTATATATTCAGGCTCGGCTACATTAGTAAAGTACCGCTGTACTAACCGCTGTACAAATCGAAATAGTTGAAATAGTGCTGTTATTGTGTATAAAATTAAACAAATGTGTATTGCTTTATAAAAATAAAGCTTTTTTGTTAATTACAACTGTACAAAAATTATTAGGCATTTACAAAAATGCGAATTAATGGTGAATTGGAGGAATTGAAATTCTGTTGAAATGCAAGTTGTAAAGTCAATCAGTCAAACTTTTTTAATGATACGCATTTACAAAATATCATACAGCTTCTCAATAGAGTCGATTCCTTCTAAGATGAAGATTATTTACTACAAATTAAATTTATGCTTAAAGTCCCCTACTCGTTCTAATTTTAATGAAAAATTTTACAGGTATAAACAGGGAGCGGATCACTAAACGTCGGTAAATATGAATTGTATCCATGTATCCACGATTCCTTGTAAGATGAAGATTATTTACTACAAATTAAATTTATGCTTAAAGTTATGATATTTTTTACTATGATTTGAAATGTCAAAATCTGATTTTATAAGGTTGTTGTATTCCTTTCTAGAATACCATAGTATATATCCTGTAGCGTTCCTTAAGGATGCAACGATGCAATGAGAGAACACTTATACGCATTTGATGACGCAGAACCAGGATCATGTAATATAAAGAACTAACTAGTACAATTTCGTAAAATAAGGATTCAGTGGTGTTGTAAGTTTTTTGTTGTTGTTCTTTGGACCACTAAAGGTCTACTATCAAAAATAATATTATTTGATTGTGGTTATGAATAATTTTTAAATATTTTGGCAAATATGTAGCTTACAATTGTTAAAATTATGAACTAAACAGGATCAATGTTCCAGCAGGCTTTATATAGAATTGACAGATATACAGATACAAGTAAATTACAGAAAATGTCTAAATTGCCTTAAATCAGAGACAGAGAGATTAGATGAATCTGAACATTTTACGTGTATATTGGTGAAATCTGAGAATAAAAAAAATCTAATTGCAAAAGTGTACACTAGAAATATAAAGTTGGTGGGTGAGTGCATCAGTACACAAACAGACTCGTCGAATATCATCTTATTAATAATAATATCTACCTGACTTCAGTTGAGCATTAAATAAGGGATACAACGTGAGTTCACAGAGATAGCGTAGCAATGTGTTCTTACCTGCTGCATCGCTTAACAGCAGCATCAGCTTATACATCACTACTACAGGTAGACTAGAGCATCCCCCGCGGACGTCTCGAGAGTAAAAGACACTTTCCAAAGCCAGCAAACAAAGTGAGACGCACTCTCCTGTCTCTTACACGTTTACACGTAGAGGGCTTCGTTACAGAAAGTCATAGCCGAATAGAATCAATTCACAATTATCTTGACCAGAGAGAACTTGGCATCCAGAGAGTTATATACACATTCAAAATCTACAATAATAAAACCCAATAAACAATTTAGTGCCTTCGTAGTAGATACTAGTATTTGTGTGGAAATGGAAATTATTTCAGACAGATACAACATACAATACAATAGGTAAATACGCATCTACTGAATACAAGAGGAGATAGCGACCGTCTACAGAACGAAGCTCTAAAGGAAACAAGAAAACAAAGCCGAAGAATAATAATAAGTATCCCTTGTCATATACATAATAACACTTGAGGAACTATTACATATATAAATCCGGGGGAGGTTAACAGTGAGAGAGAGAGAGAGAGAGAACTGTGTTGTGATGCCTTAGATAGTAGCGTTTGTACCTGACGTGACTTGACCGTGTGCACTTTTATCACAAAACAACAATAATGTTTTCCTGCAGATTGTCGTGCTCGTGTATGTAAACTGTATTAAGTGCCCCTTGTTCCTCTTTTCACGTGTGTTTCACAAGGTACGTTCACTAAAGGGCCATAAATCCAATCCAGTCGTCCAGTGTGCACAAAAGTTAATAACTTCAAAGGACGAGTTCAATTGCAATCGATATAGTACACAGTATACAACAGTGTATTATACCAGAGAGCACTTACTACCTTACCTTGAAAGTGTTCTTACCTTAAGTACATACACATACATACATACTAAATGTACATAACATACTGACGAGAGAGAGAGAGAGAGCACTTAGCTGTAATACATGTTTGTGTAGTACCTGAGTGTGAGAAGTCTCGAGAGCACAGGTAGCAACCTTATAAACAGAGAACTGTTGAACTGTCTGCACGTCATGTCAGTCACTCGTTATTGCATTTCATTAGAAAGAGCGACCCTCTGGAGTTGAAGGGAACCTGAAAAAGAAAAGGAAAGCCATCAAAAGGTACACATTGCAGTCCAGTTCACTTCTAACCTATTTGTGTGTGTGTGCCTATATCTCTGTGTCTCTCTATTTGTGGCCGAGCCAGTGCAGACAAGTGTAAAACTCGGATCATAATGCAAAACTGTAACCAGTAGCCCTGATTACTACTTTAGTTGTTGTAGTAGAAGTTGTGTGTGTGTGTGTGTGTATTTGTTGCATCGAGTCCACTTTGAAGTCTCCTCTCGTCATTGTTATGTTAACAGAAGGAAGAGTGAGTCTGATTGTGTGTACCCTGTTGTCTTGTGTTATGTTGTCGCCCGTGTGCCTCATTCACAATTGACAGTTGACAGTCTCGAGTCCGCCTTTGTCGTAAGCAACTTATTACGTGTGAAAGCCTATGACTGCACATAACCGAGATTGTTCTAGAGCCGACTTGAGTGCACCCATCATCATTGTTTGCGCTACCTGCATTTTGGAATCTTTCCTCCGGTGGCTCACTCTAATTCTACTCTACATATTCACGTGGATTTACATACGAGGGCAGAACTGCATAGCAGGTAGTACACTTAACTAGTTCAGAAACATGTAGTTCATTTCGTCTCCTTCTTGATTGTATCTTGAATGAAGTATGTGTTTGTTCTGTCTGCTCGTCTGTGTCCGTGTCCGTCAAATCAAAATTCTATTAATAATTCGAGAAAAGTGAGCCACATACTTTACAATTTATTAGTAGCTTCTAGAGTTCCTTTTGCCCATCGACAACGTCGACAAGAGACAATTGCATCTCACCACATATCTAAAAGTGGTATAACAATTTTAAATAATAATTTTAATAAAATAAAACGGTGACCGTGCAAATTTCTCATTAAATATAAATGTAGAAAAATAATTTTCCTTCACAAGCAAGATACGGTGATACGGATTATTAGCGAAATGGAAAAAGACAAAAATGTACATTAGAGGTAGTTTCATCTTTTGATTGCCTTTTTGTCACCCGTGAGGGTGGGTAAAGTGAAGTCTTCACCGTGCTCACCGTCCTGACTACATATCACACATAATCCGTATGAGAAACAGCTTCTGGTATACAAAGAGCACTTTACTGTTGACTTGACAAAAGTATATAGTAGTAAAATGAACCTTAAATTGTGAAAACTACCCGTCCTTGACGAAAATCCCTTTGAGATAACAACTATACAGAGAGACAGAAGTCGCACCTCAAACTATTTACACCTATTATTCAGTCTCATCCTCCCGCACCAACGTAACGCACACATACAACGATACAGAGAGAGGGAAGTATTTGGACAGAAAAACGTAACATATCATCGTGTATTCGTTCTCTTCTCTGTGTACAACAAGTCAAAGTCAACAAGATGCGACGCTGAGTGAGTGAGCATTAAGAATTGAGTGTATTACCATTGAGCGACCAAGTAGAGACGAGAGAACAACAAAACACATCCATCCATATACTCCAATACTCTCATCATCATCTCAAGTTGACTTCTTTAAGTAGGTAGCTGATTTTTATGATGGGTCTTCTGCTCCTGCCATGCCTGTCAAGTGCAACCTGAGAAAAGATATTCGAGAAGAGCTGCAACTGCAACAGTCTCTTTAGTAGTCTTCTATGCTGTTGGCAGGCAGACTATATAGGCATTCGATCCAAGTTCAGTTTTTCACAAGACAATCAGAAAGACACACACACGTATATATAGGTAGCACAGTATCTATACATACACAACAGACCACTGTGTGTGCGAGTGCTACAAACAACGAAAAGATCGGCTTCGTTGCTCCGACAGAGATTTTCGACATGGTTTAAAGGACTCTTTTGTGTTGTCTCATACATCCAAGGAAAATATTATAATCGACCGTGAATACCTGGAATAAACTCTCTTAACGAAACGATACGTGAACCGATACTCCCACTTACTTCTCTACTGGTGTACATTAACACTTAACATTTTAATAGTACACGGATGTGTGTGTGTGTGTGCCATACGAAAAGATAGAAAATCTCATCACAAAGAGTTCGTCCCCGTCCTAAACCCGTTTACTACACAAAGTGATTCTGAAAAAACGAAAAATTGAGGAATAATTAAATACTTCATTTAAACGTCAGGTAATATTTTTATTTGACATTATTAATTGTAATTAATTATTAGTATTGTAGATACTATGTGAATTTTGTTAGTCATTCGTATTTATCTATTTAAATCTTAGCGGTGCGCGGCCGCAGAGTGGCTACTTGCAATTGCTCTCCTTTGTTCTATTTACCATGGTTTTAAAATTCGCGTTCTTTTATCCATACGCTGACTTTCTACTATTTCTACTTTGTATACGTAGCATATGTTTGTGGGACTGACATCCGCATATTATGTGCTCATCGCATTATTATGCGATCCGCTAAACAAGGAATTACGAGCAAACATATTGCGCACATTAAACGCGTCATTGTCATCATTATCATTTGTCCGCGTAGTAAACTAAACTAACAACAAGGTATGTAATATATTACATTAGAAAGAAGCAGACACACACAGTACACAGTAATAATATTTAATATCACATGAGACTCGTTTTATGATTATTACTACTCGAGAGAGAGACGAGACGAGAGGAAAGCACTTGTAGTCCTCCTATTCATTGTGCATACAACTCCGATGTATGTTCAACAGCAAGAAGAACACATCGTCGTAGAGTAGCAGTTTGCTTTACAAACGACACTTACATTACAACATTATAGCTTACTGCATGGAAAATTGCAGTGCTTTTCATCGAGTCTGAAATGGGAAAAAAGGGTGAAATATTCCGTGTATAGTTAAACCGAGTGACATATGATACATACGAATTGTTGTGTCTTTTTTCATTCTTTATTGTATCCTGTGAGTACTGTGACTTACATATTGTCCTCTTATGCTCTCTCTATGCTTACATACGTACTTATAGTTATTGTCCGTGTGCTTCTCTATTATATTTGCTAACTACTGTGCCATTTCGTCCTCTCCTGCCTCTTCTCATGTGTGCACCATCATGATTCTGATTGTGACCGTCATATTATATTATTACTACTCCTACTTACTGCAATACAATACATACAATGCTCACTCACATTTACTTTTTTAGAAAAAAAAAGATACATTCTGGTGGAATCATTTTCATGTATACATGTGTATGTCGCATGTATTTATTGTGAGTATAGAGAGTGACTGTGAGGGCATATGATCATATAGTGCCTTTGGTCAGAACCCATGAAAGCATCCTTGAGGTGAACAAGGTAAAAAGAGTCGGAAAATGATTTGGTTCTTATAATGATAGTGGCACAGAGTGTATATACATAGTATACATGTGAAGCAGATTGCATATTAGGAAGAAGGGGGAAGTGTTGGACAGGAATGAAGAATGAAATAATGTGATGATATGTTATTGTTGTAGGGATAACAACCAGCGCTAATAATTCTATAAGTAGAGTTACTCATATGTCTCTTCTAATGGGACACTTCCTGTCCCTTTTCTATTCATTTCATTCATTCGCATTTTCTTCATCTGTCTCCTCTCATATCATGCTTTTTAAGGCGCTGCGGAACGAGTCGAGTGGACATCTACTCGTTGACACTCACGAGTGAGCTTATATTTCTAAAATATTACCCATGTACTTACCAATATGTACATCTCGTACACACAGAACAGTATATCTGTGTATTGTCGTCTTTAAAAGTTTACCATTCGAGATTTTTACACATGATGTGCTCTAAACTCATTTTTCCCCGTGTTTCTTTTCTGATTGTGCTGACTGAGAGAAGTCAGCACTGCGCTCACTGAGCCACCCTTTTTGTGTGCTTAGAGAATTGTCATAATCGCTAAGTGGAATCGTTTGATGCGGCTTGCTTTGACAATGTTTGTCTGGGTGTGAATGTGAATGTTTTCTCGTGAGAGTCAATGCTACGGCTGCACAGCTACGCTTCATACATTTCACTACATACGAGCTATCTGTAGTATCCACTCATAAACACAATGCGCCCCCAAACACATTTATTTCTATTTACGTTATGTCGTGGTGTGTGTGAAATAAATTTACGAGTATACTTCTCTCGAGTGTGATTTAGCAATTTCAAGTTTACATTGAATGTTTTGTAGTAATGTCCTGTCTCGCTGCAAAATTAATCTTTGATTGGTTTGATTTCTAAGATTTGTATGATTCAGGAAATGATACACCAGTTACTTCTAAACTTGGCTCTCAAATCTAATTCATTCTGTGTATATGAAATACATAGCTTGGGTACATAATGTGTAGACAAATTTGGATTTAGAAAATGCAACTTTGCAGTTATCTGTATAATTGTATGAAGATAAAACAATTTTCAATTCAATTTATTGCATGGTTCTAAACTCAAACATGTATGATCATCAAACAGCAAAAACTGTGTAGGTAATTATAATTTTCTAACACCTTTATCTCATTCTGAAAAGAATTTGTGTGAAAAGGGAGGATACGGCTTGTGTGTAGATGTTTACGCAAATACTGAAGGGCTGAAAGAAACTAATGATACACAAGTGACGTACACCCAAGACACAATAATGTATATATGTGTGTAGGTGTATGAAGGTAGGAGCACGGTTTAGCAGATGATGTGTATGTGTAGGACTAATATTGTAGCCAGCTCCTGTTAATCAGTATCAGTCTCGGTTGAAGGGAGACGATATGAAAATTGAGTTAGTTCCCCGGGTTCCCCTATACTAAGTAAGGTAAGCGAAAGGTTACTACTGATAAAGTGAACACTAAGTATGTACGGCACGGCTTACCTATATACAGTACAATCTCCGTGATACAACAGGATGAGAGGAGAAGAGTAAGTAAAGTAAAAGTAGAGTGAAAATGAAAAGGGCTGGCTGGATGGATGGTTGAAGAGTCTGAGAAAATGCAAGCAAGTGAGTATTAAGAGACGGAGAACGGAGAGAGAAATACGTAGAAAATGGAAATGAGTAGCGTCCGAGTTTTATTCACAAGTGGATAATAGAATCTGCTTGCATACGCTCTGCATGTGTATAGTAGCTATATGCACACACACTCTTACTATTTCCATATATACACAGACACATGCATACGTAATGTAGCCAAAGATCAGTATACTTATAAGTATAGTCAGTAAGATCGTCTAAGCAGCAGAACATGCATGCACTCGCGAACCAACACCGTCGTCGTGCTGCACACAACAGCATACATACATATACATTCACACAGAGAGAGAGAGAGAGAAGAGTGAGTCGAGGCAAGTCAAGTCACTCATCCTCAATTCAGTTCAGTCAGCCCTGTACCTACGTATGCAGATATGCCTAATGCATATCCATACATACGCAGAGAGAGAGAGAGAGAGAGAGAGAGAAGAACGAGAAGGAGCTTAGCTGACGTGAACTTACTCGTTTCCTCCTTGTCTTCGTCTGTATTGCATAGTACACACATATAGTAGTAGACTGTTAGTCAAGTCTGGCTTCTATTCTCTCTCTCTCTCTCTCTCTTACTCTCTCCTTCCTCTCTTTGTCTTGTCTATGTGTGTGGAAGAAATTAATGCAAAAGTAATTCGGAGAAAACAGGGAGTTCAACATGCATTCATTTCAGAGTACATCCACATCTACTCTCCGAATGAGTGAGTGAAACAGTGAGTGCGTCTACGTACGTACGTTCCTCTATACTTTCTCTCGCTCTCTCCCGATTCTGAATGTGTATGTGTGCAGAGGAATATAGACGGATTTCAATGATATGCATCGCAGGGCTCCATGACGCGAGCCAGTACCGCACACAAAACTACTTACTATATGCATGTGCTCACTCATTTAGTGACTCGTCTACAGATAGATTGCTATTATACTACAAACTTAAATGTATATATATGTTTGGGGAAAGTGGTGGAAAGGGTTTTTGGTTGGCCTTACCTAAATTTTCACTACGGGGTCTTCACAAAAGATTAATTTATTAGTTTCTCTTATGACAGGAGGGATACGTGTGATTAACAACTATCTCAATCCCTAAAACAGAAAGGTAGTAGCAGCAGTAGCTTCCAACGTCCCCACTCCCCACAAACACTTTTACTGTGTATACTAATACTGCTAGAAATAATTTCCACCATTTCCTCTAAAGCTGCTAATTGTAAGTTTTTTTTTATAGAAAAAAACTTTTTAGTATAAACTAGTAAACCTTAGGAGTGCACACAGCAAAAAATCAATCCAGCAATTAATGAGCTATAGTTAAATGGAAGACAGGAGAATTATTCTTCGCTCTGTACAGGCTTTGTGTGTAGTTAAATAGTAGCAGAGAGAGTGGAGAATTCGGCGAAACAGGCATTTGTTTCCACTTCTACAACAACTACAGAAAGAAGAGCATTCAATTTATTGAATGAAGTGCATATCCTACATATGTTGGTGGGATGGTTGGTAGTGGTAGGAGGCTGTTTTGTTTCCCTGCTAATACGTATATGTGAGTGTGCACACAAGTTTGAAGTGAAACTGCTGCTGGGAAAAACGTACGCTTGAAATAATCAAAGCTTTTCATTTAGATTGGAGTGCGTTACTTATTATGTACAGGGTGAGTGAGAGAGAGGGCGGTACAGCTCATGTATAAGATATGTATTGGGTGCATACGAGTTTTGTGTACTGTACTCTGTACTCCACAGCAAATACATATACATATATTATAAGCGAGAGAGGCTGCAGAAGAAGAGCAGAATTCAGACTGTACACAGTTAAAGGTTGCATTGCGTTGCCTGTAAAGTCTCCTTTGTTGCTCTCTCACTCTTTAGAGTTCACATCACATCACATATAATCCTTGACACAATAATTAATCCCATGCTTTCTCATCGAGAGTGAGACCATTCTCCCAACTAATGTAATGTGATGCAATGTGATGCAATGTAGTAGTAGTTGTGCAGCGGTGTGCGTATCTCTCTCTCTCTCTCTCTCCTAAACTCCTATTTGTATCAACATCAGAGGGAGAGCAACAACTACTACCAACAGCAGAGAGCATGGAGAGCGAGTCTTGGTGAATGCGATGCCATCCCACTGTCAACTCTGTGTAATATGAATACATGCTAATCGTGAGTACACGAGTAATTGTATTTCGGCTTGCCCTAATCCACCTTTCTCTTATCTAACACTACCAAAGTTTTCACTGCACTACACAGATAGGCTAAACGAGAATGGATATTAGTGTTTGTCCGTTTCATTATGCGTCCTTTGTTCATGATTAAAATTCATAGATTAGCATGCAGACTATTACTTACAACTCACTATTAGTAAGTATTACCAACAGTAGTCGTACCACCAACCAACGCCGTTGCTGCCACTACTACATATACTACACGTATCCAATGTACAATTTACTTTGAAAAGCTCGTCTTACCGTTATTATAGTAGTTTGTGTACTTGTAGCATTAAGAGATCATCATTCGAAAACAATTATTTCCCTACTCTGCAGCAAAACATGATTGAAAAGCTCTCTGCTAAAAAGTTCCACGCACATGGCGACACTCTACATTGTGTCTGTGTTTGGTGGATGATGATGGACTGGGACACACTGAATTAAATACATTAAAGTACCTCTATGTTGTAGTAGTAGGAAGTTGACGAAATCTTCTCTGTAGACTTAAGTGGCTCTGTGTTTACTGTGGCAGACTAATGTACAGTGTATAAATACAGTGCAGAGATTTTCGAGCAGAGCACAGAGTCTAGTACTTAAGAGTTTAGCTGCTGTCTAAGATGCAAATTCATATGTGCAATTTAACGAAGGAGAGAAAGTGTGTGCAATATTGTAGATGTAGCATTCTACTTGAATTCTGTCAACAAAGGAGGATGAAGATGGAAAAAGTGTGGAAAATGAGTGGAAAATGTATACTACTAGCAGTTGTGCAGCTGCACTTGTGTGTGAAAGTAAAGTAAGTTGAAGTGAAGGGATACAGGAACGCATAGTTTCTCGGATTAAGTTGGCTGGCTGTGAAAATTCCTAGTCTGATGTATGGTAATTATTGCCAGCTTTTACTTACTCTTACTTTTAGTCTCACACTCAACTCAAGCTCACTCCACTTGTCGTGCCTTGCCTCCTCTCTCTCTCTCTCTGCTCTTTACTTCTTCTCCCAGTATATTACTTACATATGCGAACGGTTTCCATCTGTACGCCATAGGATCCTGTCCACCATTTCAACGCACTTACTAGTTGCCTGTGATTATTGCTTTACTCCGTTCTTGCAAATGTCACTGGCGACTTGTGTAATCGTGGTTGTAGAGGTGGGTGTACATTTTTTGTCTCCCACCTGCATGGATTTTGACGATTCTATTGACTATATTACACTGTAGGATGTTGAAGCGCCTTATGATGATCTGTACCGTTGGCTGTGTGAGACTATGACTATGTGAGGGAAGGGAATAAGTAGAGTAGGCATAGAACGAGCGGGCCAGGTCACCCATGCCAGCCATACACTTAAGTTAACACTACAGCGAACTGAAGATGGAAACAATAGAGAAAGTCCATTAGGCAGCAATAGTACATTTGAATAATAGAAAGGAGAGGAAAACTCCGAATTAGAGAATGTGGAGAAAGAGTCAACTAAGATTTATATGGCGAGATGAAGAAAACAAGAGTAATATATCTTGGTGTTGCATGCATGCATGCATGTCTACGGACTACGACTAACACTGAAAGTCTCTACCTATCTGTGCAATAAGTATATACTGCTGGTGCATTTGTGCTCTATGGCTGTGTTCTGTGCGAACAATTCCACCGTTACACACGGCGTACTTATTCGAATGGAATGGAATTATACAACGGAGGAGCTTGCATGTAGGTATGTGTGTAGCAGGCAATAAGAGTTTCATACTCTTACTATTAGTGTACGCACATAACAAAGTAGTAAGTAAGTAAGAGAAAAGTAAACTAACGTATAATTTGAAATCTACTGTTTCCATCTGCCATGCAGCAAGTGAGTTTGTTTGTATGCAGTGTATAGTCGTTTCGTTTGAGCCAGTTGGCCAGCTCGTATATACGTAGTAAGTAAGTATTCCAGCCTCATATATATATATATAGTATACGTAGTGTACGCGTGTAGTAGCTAAGCAGTTGAAGTTTAAACAAATAGAAATTTCGGATGAGGGAGTTCGTCGAGAAATCCCAAATATTGGAACAAGACACGTTCCATTCTCATATTTGAATGCGTAAGTAAGTGTAGTTCATCTACAGATTAGCGTATTTGTTTGCCTTATGAATGGATAACGGGATAATCGCGGTTATGAATTGAATTTAATCGATTGGCCTATCTAATAGTTAGTTATAGTATGCATGTAGTAAATGCTTTTAGGAATTCTTGTGATATTCAAAGTGGGTGGGTGATATGGTTTCATAAGTGACTGTTGTTCAGAATGAGAATTTTACTCAGGTAGATAGATAGGTACTAATAGAATTTGTGGAATTCTATTTACCACGTATATACGAGCCCCCATAACAACATCAAGCACTCAAGGGAGTCAGATATGTGTATTATCGTAATTACACGGCCAGGTAGTTAGAGAAAGATTCCACACTTGCTCATTTCCATTTTTCCCGCATGCTACTACATATTAGAATATACAGATACTATGTCAGAGAGAGAAAGAGAGAGAGAGAGAATCACAGAGTGGTAATTTATTTTTGGCATTCGACATGATGTGTTGAGAAAATTTCGTTGGTTTCCCTCAAATGATAAAGTGGAGAGCAAATCAGATTTGAAGGGGGAAAGAGGCAGAGCAAGGAAGCGGACGGAAGGAAGACAGAGGAAGCGGCTCAAGTGAAAGTACGATAAGAAGGCTAAAACTCTAGCCCCGATTAAAACAGTCAAGTTCTTCTTACAGACAGACTATGCACACGCAACTGACTCCGTACTAGTACACTACTATATGTTCCTGCTTCACATTACATTACCTAACGACAGTAATAGGAAAAGATGCAGACACATGTACTCGCACACACACATTATTCTGGTGTACTGTGCAGCAGAGAGAGCATCAGCTCATTCGGACTGTCTTGTCTTGTACTATACTCTGCTCTCTCGCTTCTCTCCTACTGTTTGTCTGTCTCTCACTCAGTCAGTCTCACTCCGTGTGCACATCCACCATGCTCACTGCCATGAAAATCCTATATGTTCCTATGTGTGCTCCACACTACACGCACTAGCTACTTTATTGGGGACACTAAGCACCGAGAAATTTAATGCCAAGGGCAATTTTGCACCCAGCAAACTTTTCACTGCTAACTATGTATAAAATCACATGTAGGGAAAGTAGAGTCAGGAGAAAGCTTGTAGGATATATCAAATGCATTTACAATGCTATATACACTTGTGCCTGGTATATACGTGTGCACAGTCGATGAAATTCTTTAAGTAGACTTAAGCCTTGTAGTAGTTGTGAGTACATCCTTATTATTACTATAATTTTATAAAAGTAGTGTACCCTTTAGCTAGTAGCACACGACGACCACCACCACATACTTTAGCACATGTATGAATTTATGCACTTTAAGGCTGATCGTTAGATTGTAAGCAGTAGAGTGGGATTTTGGTGGGGTAAGGAAATGAAAGAAAGGAATGCAGTCTAAAAATAATACGTTGTACCACTAAGTGTGTTGTATGTTTAGTGCTGCGACCTGCACATGCTACTTTAAAGGGAATTTTATGCGTAAACGCAGTATATATAGGTACATACGATACGGTGTGTGTGTGTGTGTTTGTGAGAGAGAGAGAGAAACTAATGCCTCTGCTGCCACTAATAGTATAACTGTATTAGTTAAGTTTTTACTTAAGGAGAGCAGAGCAGAGCGCAGTAACTAAAAGGGAGCAAAAGGGATGTGTACACGTGTGTAATCTATTGTGCTATGTGTCTTGGTGGAATATAACAGTTTAGCTCCTATAAGGAAATAATAATAGAATGTATATGAAATGAGAGAGTTTTGTTCTGGAGAGATACATGAGTAGATGGATTCTGTGTGAGTGTGTGTTGTATTTTGTGTAGCAGTGAGAGAGTGTGTGTGTGTGTGTGCGAGCAATACTAAATTCCTCGACAAGTATTCCGAGGCAAAAGGGGGAGAAAGAGAGAGAAAGTGCGTTCTGTGCATTTTTATGATGTAGGAAAGTTTGTGGATGCTCGTGGAAATGATAGTGAAATTACACGAGGAAATCTCCAAAGTAATTATGATGAGCGGGATTGGAAAGTGCAATTTTGTGGTGGGAGCCGAGAGGAATGATGCATTTTAATTTTTTACATGTACTGACTAAATGGGGGGCTCTTTAGGCGAGTCATCGGGCTGTCTGATGCTGCTCTGTGCACACCATACACTTATGTTCGAGTGTAGACACAAAGCATTTTCTATTAGCAGTATTTTCACCGGAAATGTTTACTCCAATTAGACAACCGCCTCTTCCTATTGCCTTGCAACCAGTGACTCCACATCAACATTGTTATTCATTCGAATGTCAGCACCATGGTTGTGCTACATTGTACGCGTACATGACGGGTACCTATGGGACGAGGTGGACGGTTGAGGTGAGGATGTGTATGTACCCTATTAGATTCCATTAGAGTGGCCACTAGAATTTTCAAGCGCGAATAGAAAATGAATAGTTGCTCATGAATAAATACGAGTCACGTAGGTGCTAGTCTACATGTGCGGATACGGAACAGTGGCGTGAATAGGTGAAGTAGAGTAATTAAGTGCAACCATACATCCTTTGCAGAATCATAGTAATTCCTGGAAATCCTCATTGTGAAGTACCTGTCAGAATTCAAACATACGACCACTTACCGGAAATAATTTCAATTTAATATTGACCAGAATTTTTATAAAACTAATTAATATTCTTTCTGAATGAAGAACGACATAATCTCACTTACGATTAGTCTTTGCTATAAATACTTAAGAGTGGGTGTTTTTCCACTATTTATGGAATGGATGGCACTTTTGGTATAGAGTACCTTCACATAAGACTTCAGGTTCACATTAACCAAACTATTTGTAAATAGAATTAAAGCGTGCATACATATATGAAACGGTGAGCTGTCTGCATCCATCCATGGGGACAGTCAGACAGTGTATATGGACGTGCAGGCAAACACTGTAATACAGCTAGCTGCTGAGACTCATCATATTATCCTGGCACTCGCACCTACCTATCATCATCAGCATCATCATAACCTTCTCATTTGCTATTATGCACATTATATATGTGAAAGCGGACTCATATAAAGCAACATTGAGAGCCACATTAACTTTCACTTGGGTTGTAAAGCACAGATAGTCCTCTCTCGCCATACTTACACTGTGGAGCACAGAATTCCATCCTTATGCATAATAATATTATACTCATATACACGACCCTATAGTAGCCATACAGGTCTTGATGATTTTGTGATATGCTCAGCAGTGGCTCCCAGTAATAACAATTATAATGCACAGATACGGCACAGAGAATGATTCAAATGGAGAGCGTAAACGGGTTATATCAAACTTTGCCTTCACTGTACTGCTGTAGTGTAGCGGGGTGCATTACATGTGACGTAGCCAGCCCTATTAGTAAGTATGTATTTACAATGTGTACGTATGTATATGGTACGTACACGCTGTATCTTACAGACAGAGAGAGAGGGTGCTTTCAATCTCTATTTCTGCTATCGCAACCGTACAGATACGACTTAGGGACTACTATATACTTAATATCCCTTCAGGAGAATAACACACGGTAGGTAGTGCATATTATAAAGTTGAGTACAGTAACGCACACGGTGAGTATAAGTTTAATACGTGATGAAATAAGTACTTGTGTGTGTGTGTGTGTGTGGAGTGGATGGATGAAATGCGAGTCAGATCTTATATTTATATTAGTAGCAGGCATAGAGTAAGTAGACGCAGTTAAGTAAGCATAAAGTCTCCTCTCCGCCAGTTTGGTCTGGTCTGGCATCCTAGATGGAGAGGATCATTAATTCTGGTGAAAACAAAGGGACAATTGGGTCTAGAAATCGCAGTCAGAGTCAGCCTTTCTCTCACTCAGCCTCACACAGCACACCAACCACTCTTCATATATTCTGCCTACTGCTATGTGTGTATATTAGAACAACCCTTGCTTTGGCTCCTCTCTGCTCAACACTGTGCTCCTCTCTGCTACTGCCAGTATTTCTCGTGTGCTAACCATCCCTTCCGCTCCTACTATTTACAGACTTGCTTTTCCATTCTATTGCCTTCATATTTTCAAAAGATCAGCACACACAGAGAAAGCAGGAAAACCATCATACTCCGTATCAGACTGGGGAACGACTACAATGGGAGTACACAGTGCCAGACAAAACTCCAGTCAAAGGTTGTGACAATTCCTAAAGCTTCACTTGGGATCTCTGAATTTAATTGGACAGTGGAGAGCAAACTTGACTTTTACTCCTGTCCCCGTGCAATTCACAATAGTCTGACTTAATTGAGGGATAAGAGGCACAGACAGATTTTTATGCAATTATTACTTACGACTACTCGCTCTATACTATATATCCCAACTCATATACAATGTATATATTTAGCACACTCTATACTACTAAACTTCACTTTGTACTAGTAGTAGGAGTAGGAGTAGTTGTAGAATGTATTTAGACAACTTTTCATTTTAGCACACAGCAGAAGATCATTAATAGACGCAGACGAGAGCCACCAAGGTGCTCTGTAGTGCTAAAGCAAGTAATGAGATATCAGATCTGCCTCCACGATTTTGTCATTAGCAAGAATATCCGCTCTCTCTCTCTCTCTCTGCATGTGTATAAACATAAACGTCAGATGAATATTCAGCGGAGCATGCATACAAGGACGCAGACACACAGACAGAGAGACGAAGTGAAGCAAGATTTGCAAGTTGTAATACTACTACAGCATAATGTATATTCCTAATATAAATATGTAGTATAGATATCTGTATTGGAGACACTTATGCAAGCAGTAATCTTCAATTAGTTTACTATTGTGGAAAGTACAGTGCTCAAGCGAATATAGTTCTCGCTAATTGCATATGTGCCTGTGAAGTACAAAGTACATACAATTAGATACAGCTAAGCATACATGGAAAGGCATTTATGTAGGTTGACATTACGCTTGTACAATTCGTCCGTGGCTAACTTTATATTTTCCTTGAGCCCCCCTCTTGCTGGCTGCCTTATATTCCCTTCCATTTGAAACTCTGAGGAATAAATGCAATTTACTAGACTGTGGAATTAGCACATAGCCGTTTGTGTTATGTTGTTTACTTATGAGTTGTATCTTGTATATTTGTCTCACCTATCTGCATATCCGTTCTCTGTATTTATAAGAGATGGCACACAGCAGCAGCATCCATGCCATTCTGTCATGTTTCCTTGACTAATAAAACACGTTTCTTTGAACATCAAACAAAGTTTACATTGCAAATGTCCTCGTGTGTGTACTGACTACTGCAATTCTCTCCTCACATCAGCACATCTCTTGCAAAACAAACAATCCACTGAAAGGTGTAAGTAACAAGGGACATAATGCTCCTCTCTCTCTCCTCTGACTGTCTCTCCTTCTATATCTGCAGAAGTACACAGCACAGTACACGACATGTATGTGCGGCGTACATACATATTTGCATAACGTAATAATAGAGCAGTAGTTATGCAGCCAACCCGTATCAGCTAAGTGTGCTCCTCTCTCTCTCTCTCTCTCTCTCTCTCGGTGTCTCCTTAATGTTATGTAGATGTGTAGGAAGAGGACGTAGCAGTAAGGTAAAAGTTGCTCCGTTCTAATGAATCCTACTTGAGCCAACAAAGCAAAACAGAGGCACACAGACACAGACAAACAACAAAAACAAAGAAAGTACGATCGGTCTTCCTACAGAAGAAGCAAGACGAAGAGAGCCGTGTAAATATTAGTACCTATTTACAAACTGGAGCTGGAAGGAAGACAAGGCAGATAGCACAGCAACCATGTATACATAGCACTATACTATATAATATGTCCGTTCTCGTGTGATGGTTGGCTTGGGTTTGGCATCGTCTTGTCTAATCACAAACAATTCTCATCCAAAGTGGGAAATGAGACAGAGTGGAACGCGGAGTTAGTGTTGAGAGTAGAGACCTTCTTGCTTTCCATATATGAACATTCCTTCGGCTCTCCTCCTCCGCTGTCTCATGTCATCTATTCTGTCTGAATGTGTGCTACTAGCTGCCATTACTACTGCTGCTGTACATAGTACCACCACCACTGCGTATAACGCTTATACTACTTGGTGTATATACTGACTGGGGCTACAATATCACTTCATTCTCTCTTTCTCTGTTTACCTTATCTTACATCAGTGCACTCTCGCCACTTTACTTTTAAGTTGGGCGCATAGACTACGTAGTACTGTACTACTAGTCTGTATGTAGATTCAGATATGTGGACGACAACACACAGCCTACCTTTCTCTCCATGTATGTATGTATGTAATAATAATATATATCTGTGAGTTCAGTTCAGCTTGTCTTAAAGACAGAGTTTACTATATTGTAGCATGTACTATTGTTACTATATATAGGAGAAGTAGCTATCTGTATCTGCATTGAACAATGAGCACCTCGACTGTGTGCATGCAAAGCTCACGTCTGTCTGGATGGCTGTGTGTGTACCTATAGATACTACAACTACCTCCTCGAACTTTCTGAGCTGGCAGAGTTTCTTTCCATTTCATTTTCCCATGGATGCAAAATGCATGTGTGTCATGTCTTTGCGTCTGTAGGTTATGTTCTGCCTAACGTGTCTATTTAATGGAAGTTCTGTCTTAAGGTCTCTTGTAGTACGTAGGAGTTCTGCAGCTCGCTGCTTTAATAGGAATGGAGGACGAGAAATGAGAGAATATCTCTGTAAGTGTAACATCCACTCTGAGGAGGAGAGAGTTGGCAGGAGCGAGTCTAACAAACAAAGAGACAAGACACATACAGAGAGCGAGAGAGAGAGAGAGAGAGTGAGAGTATTACGAGGACGACAAATGCACACATAAGACAATGGTGTTTGTACGTAGTGCTCCAACTAAGTAAGAATACGGAATGAGTAGGGAAATATGTGAAGATATGCATAGTTTCAGTAATGTAGTGTTGTGTTATGTTATGTATGGGCTGATTTGAGTTGACTTGACTTGACTAGCCCATAACGGTGGTGAGGGCGAGGAGGGGCGCGTGCGTTCTTCATATCTATTGTCTAATCGGATTCATTAACTTTGGGTTCTCAGGAATGCGTTGTTGACGTTCCCCCTACTAAACAGAGTGAGAGAGAGCTAGAGAGGCAGGAAAGCATAGGAATAGTAGACTGAGGAGCTGGAGACGAAGGCAAACTTCAACTTGCATCACTACCACCACCACTACTACCACTACTACATACTGTAGCACAGAGCTAAGTGAGGACGTTCGTTGCAGGAGGGAAGTAAAAGCTAGGGAAAGGAAGCGTATACACTCACATCACATTCACACACACGCTCACATCACACATCACTCTCTCACCGTCTGTCTTGTCTTGTCTCTTTCTGCCTCAATCGACTTTCTCCCCTGATTTGATCTCTGCTGCTGCTGCTGATCTCTACCACTACGATCACCATTCTCCTTTTCCAGCCCGTCCTCTCTGTCCTCTCCTCAAATTCTACACACAATTTTCTCACTAATCTCTTTTCCACGATTTCCTACAATTTTCCCCAGTTCCTTTGCATTTCCTGTAGTTGGTTGCTCCCGTTCCCAGTTCTCCCCAGGAGCGAGCACAGCTGAGAGCACCGTACAGGCGGAAGAGAAGGTGGCGAACGACTTTCTCCAGTGTCACTTCGCCCCAACAAGAATAATTCTCACAAGCAAGACAGAAAGTTGTGTTAACCGCAAGATTTTATCTTATCTGATCTGCCTTGACTTTCGTTGACTTGGGAATTGCATACAAAGCGCACACAGAGAGAATCATGTAGAGTTTTTAGACGGGATCTCTTGTGAGTGTTAGTTGACTTTCAGTATATACTTACTTTGCGACAGATTCTGTTTTCTTCTTATACTGGTCGATCTTTTATCATAGAGTGAAATCTGTACGGAAAAGTTTTGCTTTAATACAGCACTAACTGGTGCGAGTACTTCCAGTAGTTACGTACTGGTTACGTAACCGACTCACAGTATATTTACGTACTCAGTCAACAGTCTCTCTCTCTTGTCTTGGGTTCACGAAACCTTCCACAGCGGAACAACGAAAAAGGCAAAAGTTTAACCGCGGAGCTCGCACCGGCTTTTCTTCCTGCCGGAGCTGTTGCAACCCAAAGGGATACTAAATTATACTTGACTTCAGTTTAGTTCACTTTCAATCTACTGTGAAAACACTTCTTACTTCTTCAGCACAGTTCATCGTTTTCTTTTCCCTCGCTTTCCTATCGTTTAACCGCTATTTTCACTCATATCCTCACTCTCCCGTTCCACTGCCCATACATTCAGAAGAAATCCAGTCACTCATTTCATATTTTTCTTTCGTTTCCTTTTCAACTTTCTCCGATTTCCATATATTCATTTTATTCGTGTTTGGAGTTTGATAGAAAACAAAGCAAAAAATAATTCCAAGAGGCAAACAACCAGCAGAAAAACAGAAATCCTCGTCTTATCAATTGAAATTGACAAACAACTGACAAATCGTGTGTTTAAGTGATGAAATGTGACAAATTGTGATAAATAAATAAACATGTAACGATGCAACAACGTTAATAATTTTGAAATGGTAAATACTTAAAAACAGCACCAATATACTTCACATCAGGTAGACAGAAGGAACATACACACTTTGCAACAAAATGCAACAGAGAGAAGATACTAGAAGATAGAATAATAAATCTACAGCAGCGATCGGTGACACGGTCCTGTACGATGGCGCGTGAACCATTGTGATTCAAGCTACTCAGCTGAGAGAAGAATGCATGTATACGAAAACATTGCCTCGGGAAATTCTACCCACACTCAACGACAGCAACATAGATGTAACATGTGAGTATCCACTCACACGATATCTACCTCACTACAAAACGGGTTAACAATTACTATTGTTAAAGCAACACTAATCATAAGAAGTATTGCAAATTAGAAGACTATACATTAAGGACACGCTATTGACTTTCACAACGGAAACTTCGACTACCTCATCTTCGATAATTGAAAACGGGTTTCAAACAAACACAATTCTACCAAATAGAACTTTAAAGTATACGATTTAAATATTATTACCTAAATACTACTACCTCACTGCTCATTCCAATATTTACAACAGAATTTATGAATGAACAGCTACTTACAATTATTATTATTGAAAGAGACTTATTTAGAATTCTAGATAGTTACGTGTGGAGAAAGCACGTGGTAGCCCTTTGAGAAGGGTCAAGCTTATTGTTAAACATTGTATACTCGCAGTTAAAGTGTGAATGGGGAAGGAGGAAAATGCAATAAGGCGAGACAGACAGATCTCGACCAAAAGAGACTACTACCACTGCTGTTGTAGCAGACAAAGGAAAAGGAGCAGCGCGGGCAGACCTGACCACTCTCAAACAACGTGGTTGTCCGCTCTCTCTTTCTCTCTGTGACTCAATATAATATAAGTATATATAAGAAGAAGAGCACATCGGCCGACCCACGAACCGAAACCAAAGCAGAGCACTTTGAAAGAAACCGACCTACAAGAACTTTTGAATCAACTTACGTTTTACTACGCTACTTATGTAACGTGCGGTACGCGTAACTGTGAACTGACGGCTACTCTCTCTTCTTCTTCTTGTTCCCACTACCACCACCACTACTACTACATACTATCTCTATCCCGCCACGATATACTCTCGGCTGTCTTTCTCTCTTTCTCTACGTACTGAGAGTACGTAGTAGTTGGAGTAGTAGTCGTCTCTCTCGTCCAACTCTCAAAGAAAGTAAGTTCGAATCGATATAGAGTAACTTTGCTGCGCTTGCTTTTTCCTACTTTTTTCACTTTTCCTCCTCGTTTACTGCTACATTACATATCGTCTTATTCATTCTTACTTTCCACTTCAATAAGGCACAAGGGGAAGTTTTTCCTCTCTCTCTCTCTCTCTCTGTCTCGCTCGCTCACACATTCGCTTGTGTCTTTGCCTTTTCTTCGGCTTTCCGTCTGCTTTCATGACTTTTCTTATTTTCACACATTATTAACTTTCTCTCATGTGAGAATTCCTTTCCTCGTCTGATTACCATAGTACAGTTCTAGTAGCTAATTCCCCGTGCAATGTACACTAATTGACTTTCAATTTTGTCATTAGCAAACTTACGTAATTTAATTAGTATTTCCGGTTTAATCTTTAAAATCCGATGCATGCATCAGAGACTGCCACCAGCACTAGTCATTGTTTTCAAGGTCCTCCACTCTTAATTGGGCCATGAGTTGAGAGATTGCTGTACACACAGTTGTGCGGAGAGAAAGAGGTTGGGGAAAGGTTAAAAAGCGGGGTGAATTTTATGTGAAGCTCTCAACCGAAGAGAAGCATCTGCTCATCTGAATGGAAAAGCGGAGAGCTCACAAGATAAAAGTATAAAAACAAAGTGCCAAAAGTAGGAAAGCACCTCACAGGATGAGCATGGGCAGTTGCCCGTTGCCCGAGCTGTTGAATGAGTCTGAAAACGAGTTTGCCCTCTCCAAAACACTTTACTGCTGTATTCCAGATAGCTCACTTCTCCCACAACCGACTTTCCGCATACTCTCTCTCTCTCTCTCTCTTTCCACCACGATTCACACTAAATACGTGTACACACACACACACACAAGTCCGCGCGTTACTTGACTTGATGTGGCATGTAAGTCGTGAGATAATGTGTACTAAAGTGAAGTAAAGGGGAGAGTGAGTAGTGAGAATAGCTCGTATCGTTGCCGTAAGTGTGCACTGGTAGTTTTAGTATGTAGTAGCTCCAAATACTCGCTCTCTCTACTCTCTACTCTCTCTCTCTCTCTCTCTCTTTACTAAATATAAACCATGGCGAGTAGTTAGAGGAGAGTGGACGTAGTGAAAGGCATGGCATCAGATCATGCACTAATTGGCCATAAATTAGACTGGTCGGCTTTTCGTGCACTCAACTGGCTATTAGGTGAGCTAACTTGTGGTCACGTCACGTCAACACGAATATTCTCTTATCCGACTGGACAAATTGAATCTGCTTCCCTTTCCATTACACTTATATAGACACACACACACACATCTTCCCCTTATTCCTCCTTGGGCTTTTAAAGTGAGAGAGACAGGCAGCAGGGCAGTTTTCATGCCAGTCAGGCCACACACAGCAGAGTCCGTACAGCGAACAGAAATCGACGCTAGCTGATGCATGTGCTGTGCATACATCAACTGTATTTGTGTGTGTACTCACAAACTAGCAGTAATGTTGTCTATAATACTTAGTAGTACAAACAAAGCCCAGTACACACGGTTCAGTTCAACTCACCCAATTCACAATCAGTCCACTTTTTGCCTCATTCATTCAATTTTCCTCCTTTCTCTCTCTCTCCCTCTCTCTCTCTCGTTCGCTGTCCAGTTTGAGTGACTGTGAGCTGTGCAGTTTGCCATGCCGCAGATAATATGCTTAACTTCACTCCATTTAATTAGCTGTTTTCCATATCCATGCATTTGGCGTCCATGCAGCTTATTGCATGCATCACTTACCCTGCCTACTCCTACTGATACACAATTATAGTCAAACTGGGAGAGATACAAATAGGAGCTATTGCTGTAATTAGGAGTCTGTTATTCTGACTGTGTCTGTGTGTAGTCTGTGTGGGAAAGGCATACGAATTCTGTGTAAGAATCTACATATGAGCCAGAGAGTTCAACTGGAATCATTGAATTTATTTAGTGTGGGCAGCGTACACAAAGCTCCTCGAATGTTAAATGTGATTTGCCCGCTCTGTGTTTATTTAATATATTAGAAATCATTCACAATTTGATAGGTTTCATCCCTTCCACGCTGACGAAGCCACGCAAGGCGACAATTAGCCAAACTTCTATATAGACATTTAGATTACTTCAGAGAAATTGAAAATTATTTTTTCTCTTGCATTTTCATGTGCTCGAATCAATTACATGGTTGGACTTTGCTGCTATTTCCTCGGACTTTCAGTAAATTTGAAGCTAAATACCTTGCACCATGTCACAAATTACGGAACACTACTACGCCAATATATTTATGTATTATAAATTGTTTATAATGCGCAGTGTGTCATTTGTAGTAGGTATCTCTCACACATAATAACTAAATCTTGGTATCAGCATTTTCAGCATCATTCCCGTATTAATTTATTATAATTTTATATTCGGATTCACTGGGATTTTAGATTTTGTAAAGAAAATCAGTAAAAAATATAATATTAAACAAATGATTTGCATGATTCCGATTGAGACTAACATACTTACACAATGAACACTACATAAAAAAAATTTGCTCTTTTTAGCTGCTTCCATCGTAAGTCACGCATATAAAAACTGAAAACAAAAGACCCCGTATTAGTCCGCTAAAGCCTTGTCGACAGCCAAAGCCTTCATCAAGCGTTTCCTCTCTAAAACAAAATTGATATGTGCAAGAACTTCTTTAAAACATAACAGTGTTCTCTTCTCTTACAAGCATGAAGGAGGTTCTTACACCCGACACCCAATGCACAATGTTGAAAACTGTAAAATTGACGGTCCCACCAAGGCATATAAAATAGCAGGAATATGACTTCATGCATTCATGCAGCTACAACAGTGTTCAGTATGTTACGTAATGGATGTAGCGATATAATGTCTCCTGTCTACATAATACACAGAGCAACGTGCATATCGTAACATAACCTTTCTATTCCTCCCCGTGTACTAAAGTGAAGTTGAGAGAGAGAGAGAGAGAGAGCGTTGTGGCTGGTGCGTTCTGTTATGTTCTGTGCTCTCTCTCTCTCTCTCTCTCTCTACACGTTAAAGCCCCGCGTGCTTTCCTCCCCATTCTTGATTCATTCAAAGAGCAATTATACAAGAGTGAAAAAATCTCCGCACTTTCCCCCTTTGCAGCCCAAATTGAACAAAGGAACCCTTTCTCATGGAATAAGTTAATGGTAAAACGCTCGCTAAATAAATTAATTAAAAGCTTCACTCTTCCACTATAAATGTTCGTATGGATATGCATGTAGTGCACTCTGTGTACTGGAACGTATATGTACAAAGTGTGCATGTTTTCCCTGAACAAGCAAGGTACACTACTACACAGTACACCACAGCACAGCAGTGCTCTAATGTACTTTACCAGAGAGAGACACATACACACAGAAAGAGAGAAAGTGTCCTGTGTTTCTCAAAGTAAGAAGCCCAATGCATATTGGCCATTGAAAGGCACAGTAATTGAATGGGGGTCTGGTACACATTACATTTGTCCTCTCTATAGAATGTATGTATGAGCACGGTCTCTGTTCTCTCCTCTCTCTCTCTCTCCTCTCTCTTTCTCTGTTTTAAATACCTACGGAGACACCTCCAGATATAACTGTACTGTAGAACTGTTGTAGGTAGCAGCAGCACAAGTGACATTAGTGTATAGTGGTGTGCATTAATGCCAGCATATTTCCTTCATGTAACATACAATCACATAGGGGTGGAAGAGAACAACAGAAAGAGATTGAGAGCAGAGCAGAAAGAGAGAGAGAAGAGAAGCGAGACCGACTGGCTTGAAACTGAACTGAACTACTAAAGGCCTTTTCTATCTGAGACATAACGAAGTTAGTGTTTTAGTAAATTAGTGTATCATAGCCGTGGAATATGCAAGGCAATGCTGACATGACAATCAAAATCACAATCAGACAGATACAACGTAGCGTAGAAACATGACAATTCTCACAGCACACACACACAGACACACACACACACACACACACACACACACAGCATAATATCTGTGCACTGGGAATGGAGAGTAGCAGCCAGAGAGAGAGAGAGAGAGACGAGGGAGTCGCGAGACAGAAGTGAAACAGGAGCGACATGGGACATTCACATACAAAATACAACTCAGGAGGGCAGTATAAAATAATAATGCTTATCATATCGGTACATTATATCTTCACTCAACCTGTCCTATTCCATTGTGTACGATTTTAGTGTTCAGACAGGGAAGGGACGCCAGAGTCTATACACCTATGCATTGTATACCCATTTACATACTACTAGCAACTATACGAGCTGTGTACATACAATGCATTGTTTAGTATTGTATAAGACTGAAGAGTATATTTAATAATGGCTCATAGTAATTCTCCAATGTAATGTTGCTGTGCTTTATGTTGTTAGAATTTGATATGATGGCAATGTGTACTAGATTAGTGTGGCTGTGTGTTGGTACGAATGACTCGGTGTATGTATATGCGTGTGTGTACGGTGGATGGCTGGGTTATAATATGATGTACTCTCTCTCTCTCTCCACTGCTCTCTCCTCCAGAGCAGTATTACATTACAGTGTCAGGGGAAAGCTTTTCAAATGAAACTCTGAGGAGTCTCTCTGGCCTACACTCCATTGTTCTCGCTTACTCGTACGGATATATAATACAGAAACGTTCGTTCGAAACTTGCATCACTTTCTTTATTTCACTTTCCCCATATGTGTTAAATGTCTTTGTTCTCGTTTAGAAAGAGACTTGAGCATGCATATACTTATATTCATGCAAGTGAGGAGAATATGGGTGACGATGCTTTGTGAATGCAAATCAGCTGGCATTCAACTATAATACAGCACCAGACATGTTTTCATTTTTGTAGCTTGTTGTGGGTTCAAAGACTAGAAATCTGTATGCTTCCGCTCAAGAACAGTTTACAGCCATGTGCACCTCAAAACTTATACTGTACTATTGTGTGTATTATATTCTGCAAGAAATGGTTCTTGTGTAATAATAATAATTTCTTGGCAAGAATGTATGTGTTTGAGTGGGAGAGAGAACTTTGTATTGGTAGACTTTCTATTGTTTTTCGGAAGTCAGTCGCCGCCGTCATGAATAGCATTAGAATTTCACGGTAAAACTCTGGGGACCCTCTCTGTCTCGTCTCGTCTCTCTACACATTCACGAGAATTCAATGGGAGAGTAGTATTATTGATAATTTCGTAAGAATTATTCAAGTTGAATGAGGTGAACACGGTCGTCTGTCACAATACACGGGTTGCATTATGAAAATTGGTGCAAATTAACGGGTGAGGTTAGTAGATAGATATCAGTTGATGAATTTTTAAGATTCCCTCTCGCAGGAATTATCGCTAGTCCGTTGTCACCAGTTGCAAAACAAATGCTTTCAAATTGAAAACAAAGGACAGGCAAAGAGGTGAGCAACGTTAGGCTAGTAATTTTGTGGATGTTTTCGTTGTTGTTGTCCTTGTTGTGCATATCATTGAAAGACAATTAGAGGGAATCAATAGAATGCATTGGATCAGAACTAGTTTGTGAGTGAAGTGGTGCCTGGGCCTGTACACTAAGGTTGACATATGAATCCAGGAGGAATTAGAGAGTGGAGCGACCACCACGTCACCAGTGCCACTTTAAAACACAAAAGGATAGCTATCGTTTCTCTCTCTCTCTCTCTCTTTGCAGACAAGAAAGTAGTAATGGAACAGATTGAAAATGGTTTTCAGGATGAAAACTGACAACCG
>JABASC010000476.1:0-39456 GCA_019776185.1 Plutomurus gul
CTTTCACCAACGTTGCACCAACATTCTAGGATAAAAAATTTACGTCGCGTAGACGTTGTCAACACGTTGCTGTGCCGGTTGGGATACGTATGGGTACTGTTTCGTTTAGAAATTCTACGGACGACCTGCTGACCGTGATGTGGCAAGCAAGGGCAAAACTAACTACAGGCAATGTACATGACTCCAGCATAGGAGTCATGTAATGTACACATGAGCACAACTACAGCAACTTCTTCGGAGAATCAGTCGAGTCGTGGAATCTACGCTCACACAGACAAACACCATAAGAATTCATAGTACGCAGCGTCGGTAGCCTAGGAAAAAACTCATTCCTACATAATAATGAGCAATAATACATAAAAGAAGACATGGAGTGACGAGAACGACATAAAAAACAGGGACTCGCTTCGTTGTTGGTGCTGTGGCCTGGGAGTAAAGTACGAAAGGTGCCCAAGGCTGTGTCTGTTATTGCTTGTCTTGCCAAGCTCTTTTCCATTGCTGCTGCTGGCTTTCCTTCTCGAAAACTAATGGAATTCGAGTTCATTCATTCTTGCTAACTCCAACTACTACTCCACTTCAACAAATCCCCGCAATCAACAATCAGAGAGTAATGCCTATGCCTTCAAATTATAAAATACACGTACTAAGTTATTGTGTGGAGTCTGTAGATAGCAGCGTCTGGACTCTTCGTCAATGCGTTTACTTCGACGGCTTTTGAATTGAATCTTTGGAATGACAATATAGTGTATATACATAGCATATTTATTTTTTTACTGACTATATATATCTTTCGACTGTATGGGGAAAAAATCCGTAGTCTATCAGACTGACTGCTGCTGGATAGACAATACAAGCAATTCGCATTGTTTTAAAATGCCAAAGAAAGAAGAAGCAAAGCAATAGATGAATGTGGCATTCAATTCAATGTGCATTCTCTTTGCGAAGAGGAAAGAGTTTTGTTCTCTCCTCGAGAGAGAATTGTTGCACATTTAAAATGCTGTAGAAGTTGTATTAGCGATTTTCCCCCTTTAAATATTCGTACAAAGTTACACGTAAGTACGCATAATAGTCAGTATAAGAAATAATTGCAAAGTTCATGATACGCAGCAAGCAACTACGTTTACGTATATCTACTAACTAATTCCTCTCTTTCAAGTCAATTAACATGTAAATCTAATAGAGCGTATAACGTAGGAGCGTATAACCTTAAAAACGCTATTGTGTGTATACGAGGAAAGATTTATTTTATTTATTTATGACTGTTTGTTTTAAAAGTGTACCAACAACATAACACCACCACTACCACACCAACTGCACACAATCATAGGCACATTTTATTTGCGATACATAATAGAGAAACGACAAACGAGTTAACTCGGAGGAGGCTCTTGGCTCTCTGATAGCTGATAGTCGCTCCTGGCTGGCAAGTTTGCATTTTACTTTGAATAAATGAATAGAAGGGTTGCAATGCCAATATCTATCTTCTATTAACAGCAAATGGAAGCGCTGTGTTTGTATAGTGATAGGAAAAAATTAGTATTGGAAAAATTATGTGTTGTGTACCGTCTTTGTCGTTTGTTCAGTTGCGAATGTGGTTGTGTTGTTCCGGTCATCCGTCCCTACGATCAGGTGTGTTGCTGTTATTTATGTATATAATTTTTAGAATGCACAGTTAAGATGGTACTAGAGAGAGGAGTTTGCAAGATACTTGTTTGCTATTATAAGCGACTATATCTAGGGCAAATATTCAAACTCGAAAGTAAATATTGTTGTAGAACACGAGCTATACACGGAAAGATCATTGAAATTTGTTTGTTCGTATTTGTTGTGTTGTGACAGTTTAATTAATTTTTTCTTTGTTTTGTTCTACTTTCATTAGATGTTAGAGACTGACTGGTCAAGTTACAATTAACCGAGGAACGACGGAAAGCGAAAGAAAACAGCTGAAGAAATGATATTTTATTTTCGTAAGTTAGTCTTAGACGAAGCAGCCATTCAAAATTTAAAAGTGATTACAAGTTGTTGACCTTTATCCGTCCACTACTACCACCGTCAATGTTGACAGCCACGATGATGTTTCGACTTTGACGGCATTAGAACGTTTAGTGCACACACAAGTGTTAATTTTACATTAGTATCAAGTGTGTCGTCAATAGAATGGCTTCAAATCAGCTTATGACCGAAGAGGAAGTTCGTCAGTATTTCATATCAAACGGAGGAATTGTCAGAAATACTGATATTGTTACATATTTTAGGACGTACTTGTCAAACCCTGTTATTCGTGGTAAGTTTGAGTATATTCATTCATAACGAATTCATAATTTCGTTCCTTCGTTACACTTTGTTCCATTGCTAATTGCTAGTCTAGTTGTTTTAATACATACAATCCAATTTTTCTAGCTAAACATTTTGTTAAAATCTGATTATAAAGTACATTTCCTTTTTTAGATGAAGCAAGAGCCCTGTTTAAAACGTACGTGAACAAATTGGCCACCGTTAAAGTTGAAAATGTAAGTTGTTCAAAACATGTGTCTCATTTCATATGTCGAGATTTAAAATATATCTGTATGTGTTGCATTAGTAATGATAATAGGTCTGTAGAACGATTTTACAGTGTACTATTGACCATTTGACCCATTTATTTTTTATGTCAGCGGCTTTTCCAGCGTTCTTTTACCTTCATATTTTGTCGTTCTTCACTGTACTCACATTTATTATTGTGCTGCAGCACCAATACTTTCTACAATTTTTTAACTTTAATTTTCTCGAGTGTTTCGAGTGTAGAATTAATTTATTTTCCGTGTGCACACATTCATCACAATTTTTTTTGAATGCGCGCGTTGTAATTGTTTGAGTTTTACATAACGCTTACCATAATTGATTTGATTTTGAGTTTTTTTCCCTTAATTTTGCTTTTAACCCACTCCTTGCTATATAGGGTGACAAATTCTTGGTGCTCAAACGACAGTATTTCCCCCCAATCGATGGCAATGGGGGCCACAGTATACCAAACCCATCACAGCTCGGTCTTCCACTGTATCCCTCCTCTCAACTGAATTCTCATCTATCCTCCTCATCTCTACACAGTTTACCAAACAGTAATTATTTATCCGCAAGCTCAAACACTTTAAACTCTTACAACAACGGGCCACCCCCATACGGCTACCCTCCGCCTCCAGCACCAACTCCAAGTTACCTCCGCTCAAATTCACTTCCGCAAGCTCAGCACTATGGCTCACAGTTCTCCCTCAGTTCAAACTACGCCGACCCTTATCAATCATCATCAATAAACAATTACGGTGCTTCTTCTACACAACAATTATCTTCTAATAATTATTACCCACAATCACCTCCACGAAGTGCTCCGCAACAACTACAACAATTCTACCAGAGTCAATCAAATTACGCCGCCTACCCCCCACCACCTCCTCCACAACACAATTACACGTCGAATCCCCCCACTGTATACAATAACAATAGTATCGGTGCCACGGGAGACTACCCACTAGAATATGGACTTCCTCCGGTTCCTTCCTCAAATATCTCATCACCTCCACGAAGATTCATATCACCACAGAATTCCGTAGGAAGTTTAAGCAGTAGTGGAAGTAGCCATTCTCGAATACCTCCCCCATACCGTCCCCCACCACCTGCTCGCTATGGAAGTCCCCCCTCAGTGCCCTTTTCTTCCTCCCCTTCATCGGCGGTTACGAATGGCCGAAGAAATTCCCTCAGTTTCGGATTAACTCCCGCCACTGGAAGCAATTCGAGTGTGGCTGCCCCACCGCCCTATCGGGGAGGACCTACTCGTTTCTCTAATAATCATAATAATGATCCTTCAGCATCGTCCTCCTCAGCGTCATCAATGTTTCAATATCACCGCAGTATATCAGGTTCTGTATGATTTTCTTTTGTTTTTAGTTTTAACCTTTTTGAGATTTATTTGAAGTTTTCTATTTTTGCTTTGACCTGGTCATGTGCAATTTACTGCATCTCAATCACTCTCTGCATCTGTGTGCATGCGTGCTTACGTAATTAAGAGGGATGTCTGCCTTATATGCATTGCTTTAAGTGTAATTGACAAGTGTGAGAATTGAGGATAATTTAGCGAGGTTCCTTCTCAGGTCGAATACTATTGTGCGCCCGACAGGCCCGACGAAATTACTTCTCAATCCTTCGGTAGGCAATAAACTACCGTGACAATGACGCGACACGACATGGATACTATTATTAGTTGTAAAATTGAGATACACTATAATACACAGAGTAGCTGTAAAATGTAATTCTCCGGCTGTCGGTATTTGCTCTGCATGAAATTCACGAATTTGCCTCATGAATTCCAATGTCGCTATATCAATTAAACGAGCACTAATGGTACTCGCCTATATATTTAGCTGAGCTTATGTTTCCTCATTCATTTAATCCGACACAATAATCAGAGACAGCATTGTATAATTGTAAATACATCAAGTTTAAGCAGAACGGGTATTACAAAAACACCCGGATCCTATTATAGGACATATCTATTAATATTTGTGGATTGTATATGTCAATAATAATACGAACATGATGTTACTTCCATAGGATTGTGGAATTTTTGTGGCATGTACATATGTATCACTGTCTGTACAACAGCTGTGGCGTTTGGCGTTATTGAACAATTTTTGCTTGCCGTGGCTGCAGGCTAAAAATCTAACACACAGAATAAAACATTCATGTATATATATACTTATGTTTTATGCTCGTTGCGGCTCTTGAGAGTAAAAGTGAACAGAACCCACGACCACAAACCTCTTCTATATTTATTATTCGGAATATATTCATGAATGCAATAATGGAATACCACCATCTCATTCTCATGTATCATGTTGTGAATATTGTTTGTTCATTGCACAGATGAATTTCATGGCTGCACATTCACATGTGTATGTCTCTCTCTGTCTGTTATATTAAATTCCGAAATTCATGACCAGTATATTACCATCAGAATTTCAGGCTCACTCTCACACTCAGACAAAATGTTTCTCTCCTGTCAGATTGTATTTATTTGGCGTCTGTGAACACTAAGTACGAAAATTAAATTCCTAGGAAGAACCGGAATGTCGTCGTGTTGTATTATCGTTGATGATTCAAGTTTTTACCACCCGTCCCTTCTCAGACCATATAACCATTTGTACATGTAATATCATATCATAAAATATATTTAGCTGTACACTTTAAGTGTGCATTTGCAAGTATTCGTGTCTAGAGGTGCATTTGCTGTAGTTTAGGGCTTGTCACGGAACGGGACGAAGTTTTTCATCCCGATAATTTCGGGACGGGACCAACCCTGTCCCGTCCCGATACCGACAGGATATCCCGATAAATCACATGATTTAATAAAGCGTACGAACACATGTTGCCATTGTTGGGAATTGCAGGATTGCAATAGTTTTTTCATTAATTAACAAAAAAATGAATTAAAATAGTTCACTGAACAAGATGAAAGACCATAATATCCTTCCTATGTTAATTTAACCCCCCCCCCCGCACCTCCTTCCCTATCCTTCCTATGTTTTTTTTTTACTTGGAAGGGGTCATAGACTGGGTACATCCCCAGGCACTAATATCCTAATTAAATGTACCGTTTTGTATGTATTATTTGTTTATTCTTATTATTTTTTTTATTACTCTACACGTAGGGTTGAGTTGTCACGGGTTGAGTTGTCGCTGGGGTTGAATTGTCCGGGAAACCCCTATCCCGACCCGTCCCGTGACAATCCCTACTTTAATTGTTTATGCATGGATGTTTTTTGGAAACAGGCACGCGGAATAGTGCTAAATACAATAGCCATATGTTGCTAAAATTACCAGCGGTGCACTATGCACACTATGCAATTACAATCGCATTACAAGTGGGCTTTAAACTTAACCTTGGTATTGTGTACAACTTGAACTCTGTACACGAGCATTGAAATTTGCATAAAGCCCAAAGGCATTCTTCTTTTGTAATATAAGTGATTGTGTGATGACGAGACAAGTCTCGCACTGCACTCCATCATCCCTCGCCTACAATCTGTACAAGTCTTTAAAATTAAGGTTTTGACATTGAAAATCCTATTTACCACCCATGTGAAAGTATAATGAGATTATTTGCTTTTGCCAATAAATCGCACGGGTTGACAAAGTACATATACGCACGCTTATAAGGGAAACTTTTATAAGAGACAGATAAAGCACTTTAATAATTTGTTATTGTGTTTAGAAATGTGGAAGATAATTGAGGTTGTAAATACGTTTCGTCGGATGTATAAGATAACCCCTGTTTCGGGTCCTTTCATTGACAGCTGCATTAAATGTGCATATAATTAGATTAAGATTTTGGTCTGTGCGCGGTATATTACTCCCCCCCCTAAACCTCGAATACCATTATTGTTTTACATAATAATAGTATGGATCATGGCATGTGTAGGTAATTTTTGTACTTATAATAAGATCACTTTCGGCAGAGGATTCAATGAGAGCATAAATAACACATGCTAAAGTAATGAATGCTACATGTGCCTTTATAATAGCCTTTGTGCTATGCGCATATCGCATGTTTGAGAAGATGCAGTATTGATTCTGATACAATGATCAAGGATATTTCTATTTATTATGATGAGATATTGGCTACTAGGGACCGACAGGGGGGAGTAGGTTTCTCAATACCAACATATTATCTGTCGACCTTCACATTTTCTCATACATAAACGATTTTCGTCAACATTTATGTTTGGTTGCTCTATTGGTTGACATACTCGCTAGACTCACTTATATTTGTATGTAATCCAGAATCAAATGGTAAGTATAGCGTGAAGCGTAACAGGTCTCTCTTTGGGGTTATTTTGTCTGTCATGAAGTTGGAGATATTAGAGAATGACGTCTGTCGATTCAATTCTGACTGCATTAATCATCGCTTTGAATAAGTCTAGTGTAACAACTCTGTGAGACCTTTGCTTAGATTAACATTGGGGGTATATTTGTCGCCAGAAAATCAAATAAATATTATCACTTCTTTTGTGACATTATTTAATATTAGGTCTCGAAAATCTCATTCTCCATTTATAGTCTACGTTTTGATTTTATGTAGGATCTCATATGTATTCGTCGAGTCTACGATTGCTTCTCTGAAGATTTATTAGTTTTTAAAAGTGTTACCTAACATGAGTGCAACATGTGAATGTAGTTTTTCTCGAATTGTTCACAGTTGTTGACTTGGCACCTAATATTGTTGCCATTGCATTGGACGCAGAAATGTAGTTGGAGAGAAGGATGTTGGACGGTTTGTCCATACCTACTCATTTATTGCAGGCTAAAGCACACTTTCTTATTTAATAATATCCCCCCGGCTCATACATACTTACCACCTCATGATTACTGATTACTACCACTACCAATAAAATCAATACGTCCTAAATATCATTTTTTTAGCTGATATGGGTTTAATGAAGTGTTGCGGCTTTTTACATCCCATATCCCATCGAGTTACAGAAGAAATAGGTAAAATGTAAGCCACCTTGAAAACGACTTCGTTAAATATTTTTGAAAAAAAAACAGAAACTTTTTTTCGTACGCATGAAATTCATTAAGGTGAATTTCCACGAACGAATGTAGGAAAAAGGCGGAAAACAATGAACCTGAGCAATTTGTATAAAATTTGGAATGCAAAATAAGAATTTCCATGCAGTTCAGCCGGTGCCACCACGACGTCTATTAATTGCGTTGGTTGTAAATAAGGAAGGCAAGAAAATGAGTCAAATCAAGGAATTTGACTCGTTGATTGCATAGTGCAATTCTGTGCACCAATCTATTTTCGTTTACGATTTCCTACTTTATTATTATTACTAATTTCGAAAACGTTCAGCAACACCCAACGATAAAAAGGTCGTAATTTGAACAGAATGATTATTATAAAGGGTAATTTCGTCAATAAAATAAGATTGCATAGTTTAATTTGCGAACAAATTGCATTACACATTATACCTATACTAGAGCGTAAATGGGTACCTGTAGTAGTTTTTGGATGTGATTGATGTTGTCAGTTGAGTAATTGGAAAATAATGGTCTAATGGATGACAGGACAGCAATGATTGCAGTAAATCTATTGTGCACTAGAGCTACTAGGATATTTACATACGTGATACGTGCACTGATACCAGTGCGTAAAAGGACATGGGACAGGATGGAATTTGCACAAAAATAATACACGTCGTGTGCTGTATGTCTATTTCTTCAGTACCTGCCTGCATCTGTAATTATTACCTCAGCATTATTTATTTGCTTTGATCCTTCACCATTCCTGTATGTAAAGATTCAATACGTATTATTATATGCATACTCTACAGTATGTGTACTACCTCTTGGGTAAATTTTTATACACGGTGCAGACTGACAACTCGTGATTTGACTACGGGCTGCAGGAATTAGTAATCCTCGTGTTATGTCATGCTATATCAGTTATTTTCGTGAACCTACCTTGATTTTCTTATATCAATTCACTACTTTGGGGCTTATCATGAAAGGCGTCATCAAAAAAATTTACGATTCTTGCCTGGACCTAGATCTGTAATAGTTCTTGCCCTGTCCAACTGAGGGCCAAATACGAATTCCAAGACAATGCTATAATACTAAAAAGGTCAAATGCACCCTAGAAAATAATCTTCAAGTTTTTTTGGAAAAATAAAAATATTGTGCAATGATTTGATTTATGTGGAAAACGTAACAAATTTCACAGAATTTTTTCTAAAATGTATTTTAACATACATTTCACAAATTGCTAAAACAGCCTAAAATGTATGTATTTTGGATGTGTTGTAGATTCAGTTTTCTCAAAATGCTTGCTCCCAAGGAATTGAAAATATACAGGTGTTTTAAATGCATTATGAAATTTGTTGATGTTTACATTAAAAATACAATCGAAAAATCTGTTTCAAAACCAGAATTTCAGTTACTAACTGTGGATTTTAGATGATGTTGTCTTTTAACGTCATTAATGAACGGCCCCTAAGCTAGGTGTGCAAATAGTGATGTGTAATAAGCCGAGATTCGCTTACGTTCTAAAGGTCTTCCACCAAACAGACTGTACTTCTTGGGTGTACTCACTGCTGAATTTACAGCCTCCTCGTTCATTCATTCTCATATCCTGTTCAGTGTACAAAATATATTATTGCCAATGTCTCTTTGTTCCGTGCTATATAACACACACACACACTTCCCTATAATATAAGCATATAATGAACGAATGCTAAAGTACTTACAGCGTTAATGTGATTCTGGCAAACAATTTTGGCTCATTCATTCTTCCTTACTGCTTTGCATTTATTATTATGTGTATTTAGCAGCAACTACAACTTACAACTTTAATTCTCCATCCACCACCAACCACCATCAGTTTAACATGAGTACGCCTAACTAACAATATAAGTAAATGACTAAACGTCTAATAAAATTCTATATACACAGACACACAGAGTCAAGTATATAATAATAGTATGACGATGGTGGTATGGAAATATGTCTGATTAGATGATCATAGAGTCCCTGTGTGCTTAGATTCGGTCTTCGTGTTCACATCATCATCGTGTCATGTCATCAGCACCAAGCAGCTCCTCCACTATTTATTATATTTAGTGTGTAGTCAGTTTTATTTACCGCAACAACGTGTGATCTCTCATCTCTCTCGTCGTCGTCCACGTCCGCCTTTTGCATAATAATAATAGCCGCTTGTAATTGCGAAGCGAATTATCGGCTATTCAAAACTCGACTACTACATGGATCCAAGTTTTTAACTGTGCAGTTACTACGTAGAGAGAGAAAGATTAACTATTTATGTTAATAATCCTGATTCTTCGACATGGACCTTTTGTGTAGCATATTAAAGCAAGATTATAAAAGAATAATATTGCAAACTAAAGAAGAGAATAATAATGCAATCTCTAAGTTACTGAGTTGTTCGCATAGTGATGTGTGCAGTTTAAATCTAGTCTTTGGCATACAGATCCAGTCTATCTGCCCATAACAACAATAACAAGTACGTAGAACAAGGAAAAAGTATTTTCGTAGTCATATAAAGCACCTAAATAATCTAAAAGTAGGTTGTCCTAATCTATTAGGTTATTAATACTTATTCTTAGGCACGAATTTTGTACAGGGTCTATTATATCGTGAAAATTTGCATGGTTTACCATAGAATTGTTCCATATTATTGCATAATAGTGTTTCACAAAGGCTGTAGGATTATGACTATGACTAGGAGACTCTCTGGGTTGTTGAGAAGTTGTATTTGTTGACGAGTGAGGGTTGAGACTGAAAGTATCTTGTGATTTTTGTCAAGTTTTAGTTTGTAAATCCATTTTAGTCCATAATTATTGCCGCTATCTCGCCAACGTGTGGTAAAAATCAGAAACATTGCCAAGTATCAGTAGTAGTAATAATAATATTTGCAACTCTGGAAAGATAAATTATTGCACAATTGGAAGGTGAGTAATGTGTACGTTAAATTTGTCGCATGCTATTTAGCTTTCCGTCTGTTTAACTTGCACTGCATTATAATATCGTTTTATTTTATGTGAGACGGTAGACTGCAATGCGGGTAGTAATTTTTTCCAGCGACATGTGCGACCACTATGTAGTAATTGTGGTGAATGGTCGCGATTTGAGTGCGACCATGAAGGGAACGAGTAAACTGCGGAGATAATAAAAGAGATTAGAATTAAATATAGATAATAAAAATATACAGTCAGAAAGTGTGATAATACGTGCAGATAGCGTTCTTTTGCATTTGTCATTGCATCCTTGTAAATTGCATCCATGTTTACGCTTCGGTAAGAGTTGTGGTGTGGTCTACCTTCTATCTCCGTTGCAGTGTAAAGACATTTTATATTGTTTTCGCTGTGCGTGGGCGTAAGATTTGGCCACAATATAAATTTTATAGTTCAAATTTGAATAATTAAAAATAATTCGATGTTTTTTTAATGTTTTAGTGAACGGTTTACCTTCAGCTGTGACTTCAACGGGTGGCGGAGGAGAAGTTAAAAGTTTCGAAAATTACGGGTCGCCTCCTGGAAGCGGAGGAGTAAATCCGCCTCCTCCAGTTCCGCCACGTGCTAAACGTTCTACTTCGACCGTGGAACGATCGGCCAGTACTGCGTTTCCCAGTGGTGGTGGTCGAGGTGCAGGTGGTGGTGGTAACAGTGGCGTTGGAGTGAGTGTTGGTGGTCACCACAGTCGTAGGTCACGGAAGACGGCCATGGAGGAGGATAGGAAGTCGGAGCACCGGCACGGCCTGGGTCACACCAGTGGCGAGAGAAGACGAAGTCGCAGCAACAGTCTTCATGGGACTGTGGACTTAATGATTAAAGAGAATGGCGGTAGTGGTAACACGAATGGGGTGCCGCTGGGAATGGTGGATCACGATATTGACGCTGACAATGAGAAGGAGAATATCAACGTACTGACTTCGAATGGGAATCATCTTGAGCACAGCTTTGAGGAGGGGGATGGGAGTGGCAGTGGAAATGGAAATTCGGAAGTGGAGCAGAAAATCAGTGTAAAGGAGCGGAGAATGAAGTTTGATCGCATTGCGTCCGAGAGTGAGCTCACTGTTGCGTCCAAAATGCCTTCTGCGAGAAATCGCAAAGAGATCGCAGTCAAGGTACCTTTTATCTCTCAGTCTCACTCACGCAATTTATTCTCCAAATCCTTACTCAACTGTTATTTCTGTTATGTCTTTGTTATATGTAAGTCCTCTTAATGTCTTTATTATTGTTTCGCTTACCTCAAGCTTGAGGTTAGCAAGTTGTTTTATTTGAAATTGCTCATAAATTTTTTATCTGTTTTAGCACGAGTCCTTGGATTACGATAACGCGTCCCTGTCCTCCGTAAGTATTTCATAATCGGTTTTTTAAGTGTTTATTTGTAAATATTTTTGAGTTTGTGTGGCCCGCTGGTTGTAAAGTGAGAGATTTTAGAAATTCTGTTTTAGGCAAATGTGTGTGTTGTAAAAATGTATTTGTCTTCATTTTGTGAATTTGGTTGGATTTTTTAAAACTTAATTGTTGTGAGATAGATAAGCATGCTTTTGTTTCGAAGCTGATTTTGTGTTCGTTGTTGCGAAATCCTAATTATGTGTTAGAAACTGTTGTGTGGATTGGAGCGGGGAGGATGTACATATATCGTTATTATAGTGTTACGCATTTTTAGATTGTGATTGCTGTGCTTTTGTTTGTGCTAACTGTGTGTCCTATACGATTTTCCAAAAATATAGTTTGGATATGGATTTTCCCACGTACAGTTGGAGCCCAGAGCCAAAGAATGGATGTTGAAGGCTGCTCAATGTGAGTATCATCAACTGAATAAATTAGCTCAGGAAAACCCAAGTCTAGTGAAACGGAAGGATATGAATGTAAGTTGGCGAAAGAGTGTATTAGTGCATAGAACTTTATTTATATATGGTTTCTAATTCTAATGTTGTCTGTTTTCTGTTTTGACCTTTTATGGACTTGCGACGTCATCTCAGGGCGTAAGTTTGTTAAATCTTAACGTGTTTTAAATTTCGTATGATCAATAACTAATACAAATTTTTATATTTGCATGTGTTCGGTTTTCGATTTCTGCTCCAACAGTATGTAAGTAACAATCTTCTAAATGCGTAATTTTAAAAGTGTAGTAAAATACAGTACTGACAACTATGTTTTATTTTTAAAGACTGCGTTGCATTGGGCGGCTAAACACGGACACCAGGACCTAGTGAAACTTTTAGCTGGAACGTTTCGCTCGGATGTAAACGCGAAATCGGTAAGTTATTGACGTTGACACAATACATAAATTCCGCTTGAATACACACTTAGCAGTGCAAACTGTAAACGTACTTGTTAGTGTATCCGCTGATATGACACACTGCCATAACCATATTGTGTATACTATACAGACACAACCACAGCACAAAGCGGTTTTAGAAATGCGAAAGCAATGTAGATTGAATAAGACATAACTAATTATTATATAACACAATGTCTATTGTATTCTTGCTTATCTCCGTTTCCGCTCTGGTGGTCGTCCACTTTCTTCTGCTGCAAAATCACTTGACTGTTACTCTGGATTCGCTCTTTCGCAGAACGGAGTAAGTTCAAATAAAGGAAACAACGCTATATTATTAATGTCTTTATCTATGGTGGTTGTGGTAGACAAGTTTGTCCCACTGCACTACTAGAAATTATTTATGTATACGACTGTCAATGATGATGATTGTTAATGGCTTTACTTTTTGCAGGGTTACACTCCGTTACATCTGGCCGCACAGTTTAGTCGACAAGAAGTCACGGATCTTCTGATGAAAACTTACAGTAAGTGCAGCACTGTACGTGTGCACAAAGTGTTCTATGCACTTTTACTTTCTTTTTCTAAACAACACTGTAAATGACGCACTTGCGATTTTATTGTACGTACTTGTTATAAATATGATAGACATATGTGGGCACCCTAGGTGCTCAAAAAGCTCCCCTGCTAATGGGGCTATTTTAACTGTTTGTGTCCCATTTGTTTGGTTTTAAGAGTTATTTGAGCAACTTTTCACCCAATCTGCAAAATTCTGACCAAAATAATTAATTTAAGTAAATACAAATCTTAGCCTACGTGAGCAAAAGTATTCAAATTCCAATAGGATATTTATTGATGTCCAAATGTGGTGTATTTAGGATTAGGCTAGAAGGAAGGATTGAGATACTTTTGATTAATCAAGTTGTCGTATTTTAGACGCTGACCCAAACATTCGTGATCACAGCGGTAAGAAGCCTATGCAGTACTTGGTGCGCCAAGACACGTCCGTCTCAATGGACACGTTCAAAAGTGAGTCTTTAGCCACGCATCCGTCCGACTCGCTTCGTCGCCGCCTCTCCAGTGCTTCAAAACATGCAAATAATCGCACCCGCACTAATAACCATGCGCCACTCTCCAACTCTTTATCTTTGCCCACCTCCAGCAACGCTAACAATAATAATAATACTTACAACGACAACTCCCAGCTGTCAGAGGGTCCCGACGCTTCTTTGTCCCGTAGTCATACTGTAGCCGCTAGGCCCCCGCACGGCCGCCAGGGTATTCAACTACTCTCGTTCACTCAAAGGAGTCCCAGTAATGCCTCCCATTTCGGGGACAGTAAGGCCAGACGCAGTCTGCTCCCTGGCTACCCCTTAGCAAAGGCTCAGTCCAGTGCGTCGTTAGCCTCTAGTGAAAATTCTAATCACTCCTTCTCAGCTAAAAGCAATCCATTCAATATGGGCTCAATGAGACGCAGCTTACGTCAAGGAATCCAGAATTTTGTCAATAATGGAGTGCCTAAAAAAAGGACCCCTCTTAATAATCATGTTCAAAGATTGGAGCCAATTCCCTAAAACACCCTTTATTTGCATCATTGAGTGTATAGGAATGTTTGTATTATCAAATCATTGATCGTAGATATTTTTTTATAGAAATATCACAGTGTTAATTTAGAAATATTACTTCTGAATTTCTTGTTAAAAACATATAATTACCACATTACAACAGTATAGTGCTTTATGAAATGACAAACTCCGTTAACCCTTCATGATACTTAATACAATAACTCATTTACTATCTAACTTGCACTTGCACCTAACTAACTACTAACCTAAGGGGCGTAATTTATAAACAAATTACGTAGAGAAAAATGGACATTTTTGGAAATTGCATCCAAAACGTGTAGATATACACATAATGGTGATTTAACGACACTTGCACCGTTATTTTACGTAATTATGAAATCCCCTAATTATTCTACTTGACTGTTCTCTGTGCTATGTAAATACAACGTGTGCATGTAACTAACTAATTTGCATTGATGCAGACATGAATGTTTAGTATTTGTGCCTTGATGAATTGATTTGCTGAAACCAAAAGTGCATCTATTATTACAATTAATGGAATTTATGACGTAGTCGTAGGTAGTATTATTTCTTGTGAAATAGTTTTTTTTAGCTTCTACATTACATTTACATACATTTTATTTTTATCTTTACGTTATTGTGATAGAATTGATATGGTGCAATTGGTAACGGTTGTGACTGACTCCACATTTTTGTAGCTCTGTCTTAGTGATTTTTTCTCTCTTTGCCGCTGAGTGTTGATTTTTGAATAAAATTTTATTTTGCATGTGTTTTCCATTCTTTTCGCTGCAGTCGCTTAAAACGTTGAGTAGATAAATTGTGACATTATGATTTTTATACGTTAATATAATTGTACGAATTACTTTGGAGATATTTATATATTATTATTATTATGGATGCTGTGCTTGACTATGTGATGATAATTCTCGTGTAGATTACATTTTTACGAGGTTGCGGCGTCGCCGGGACTCGTACTAGCTTCTATAGAATCCACAATTTGTAAATATCAAAAATATTGCCAAAATTGCCAAATTGTTGCCTGCTGTACGCTGCATGACAGTAAAAGGAAAACACGCTCAGGTGGGTTGGTTGATGGTGAGAGGTGAGGTGAAGGTGAAAAATGCAATGAAAAAATTATGCCGGGTAAGGATAAATTTTAACTGTTGTCAGTGATTAATGAGCAACCTCTCTACGTGCCATTACTAACTGCATACACAATCGAAAACACTAACTAACAACCGTGGGAAAGGTGTAAACAAAGATTTGAAAAATAGTCGCCATTTCTCTCTCTTATTCTTCCTATTCTCTGAAATTCTTTTCTAAAATAATTCTCTTAAACAGATGTACAAATGTTTTCTGTCTCAGCATTAAATTCTTCAAAAAATGCTTCTGCACATTGCTCTCTTTGTACACACTGCTCAGAGCCTAACAATTCGGATTACACATAAAATATGGGTTTTGCATTAATGACGTCATAATTAATGGGAATGAGTGTGTTATCGGGGATTCGTCATTGCAATTTTTTATGACGTCACTGATGTATGGTTTCCAGTATTTAACTTAAGGTTGAAAATTAATAATGCTTTATTTATATTAGAATTAAAAGAGAAGCGGAGAAGTACAGAGCAGCAGAAAGAGCGTGATAATAACAGTTTTCTACGGATAGGATCTTTAAATGTACGAGTCAAAAAGACGACAGAAGCTTTTGGAAACTTCCTGGGAAAATCTAATTCTTCCTCAAATATAGAAAGAATGATACATAAAACTTGGGGCTCTGCTGATAATATTCCTGAAGCTGCTGAGGTAATTCTTCCGCAATTTTTAAATTCTTCCTATGAATTGTTTTGGTTTGTGTAATTGAGAAAATATTTATGTTTTTTTTAGAATGGAGAGAAAGATAAACAAAACATGCCTCCCCCGCACGGGTCGACCGTGCCACGATCCCATAGTACAGTAAATTCTAAACCTGGCAAGAGAAAACCACGTCGAACTCAACACCATGACTCGCTAACGATCAAAGAAACTAGGTCCGACTCTGACTCAGACAGTGCTGGATTCGGAACAGACTGGAAAACACCTTAAGAGTTAATTCAGAAATCTAGGTTAAACAAATTTGTAAAATAAATATTATTATAGTGTTTTATTGACGAGTGGACGAATGTAACTGAATATATTTCAGAGAAAAAGAGAGAGGTAAATAGTCATTTTATTTATGACGAGTACTTGCTTTTAATGTAATTTATATGCCTTGTTATATATTGTATGGTACCTGGATGATCTTAAGTTATGTAAAGATGACGAGTCTCCAGTTTTACTCAACTGTACCTACATTTTTAAAAGCTTAAATATTCTTCGACTGATGTGAGAATGTCACTTATTATAATTTCGACTGAACAAAACAAGAGATATTTATGAAGTAAAATACTCGTTAGTATTTAAGAGGCGGGTACAGAACTCCCGTTTTTCATAATATACAAAAATATAAATATTTACGAACAAGATTACTTAATTACTACTACTACTTAATTACTTGAAAGAAAATTCCAAAGTTTGTACAAAATAGATTTTAGCGTAGAATTGTAGTAGGTGTAGATGTAGTAGTGTAAAAGTATTATATGAACCATAGTACCTTTGTAGTTTTAGCTTCATTTGTGAAGAGTAGCACTTTTTTGAAACATTCCTCAGTATTGACTAATAGAAGATGGCTGTTGTTCTATTGTTACACATATAAAATTGATTCTCGGTTCCCTCTCTCTCCGTGTTTTCGTTGAAATAATACAATCAGATCTGTAGTTAGTGATCTCCTTACTCTCTCGAGTGAAATTCTCTTTCTCCGGCTACTATTTGCATGTGTTATATTTTATATCAGAAAAACAGCTTTACATAAACATTGTTTAAAAAATGCACTAACATCACAATTACTTTCGGTCGTTTGCTCTGAATCTTCACATGATAAATTGTTAACTCAGGCGGGGTTAATGTGATGTATGTGATAAATGAGGGATTTGTTAGAACAAACAATTTCGAAATTGATTGAAATGCAAAAGATCGTACAAAATGTAATAAAAAATTAATCACAGTAAAATTACCAAATTTTATTTCATATATTTACAATATTGAGTATCATTTTTAATATTTTTTGTTTTGTCTAAGTGCATGACATAATACTTTGTTGTATTTAATTTTGATGCTGCGGGGGGAAAAGTAAGTTCTTCCCGTCATATAAAAATGCATAGGAGGAAATAAGTATCAATTGGATTCTTCAATTCGATTCGTACTGCAATTTGTAGTACGAATCTAAATCTAATAGCGTTCACGATGGATCGACGTCTGGTTTTCGTTTCGTCGTCGCAGGTTGTGTTGGGTTCTCCAGTCCACGGATACTTAAGTCGTAAATCACCTCCTCTACTTTCTTCAAATCCCACCTACACATTATTAAAATAATAAGTCCAGGTCTTTAAAAAATAGATTTTTTTTTAAATTTAAAAACGGACACTTACTTTAACCGATCATAACTCTTTCTCAGATAATCATTCTTTAGATTAAGTACACGAAAGCCATTGTTGAGGTTATTCATGAATTTACCGATTCGTGACGGTCGCGAGAAGTCACCTTTTTACATAATAATGAAATTGTTGTAAAATGAAATCTACTTTAACTGATTACATTGTAATTATTATTGTTTAAAACATTTATTTGTGTTTTAAAGTTTAGCTAACCCTTTGTGACGCAGTTGACAGAGAAGCGACTTAACTGTGTAGCCATTTCCAACAATCCGAATAGATAATCTTCCATGTCCAGGTACAATGTGATATTCCTATCTTTACTTTGTAATTTCACTGTCACAAAAATAGAACAAATCTTAAACTACTCTCTATTCTGACTGCTTTTATTGTTTAAATGCAAGGACAGTACTCACGTCCCATCATTTGGGCAACGGTTTCGTAAGGAACAAGATCTTCTGTTTCCAAATAGTGAATAAGACAGCATGCGCCAGCTAATCGTCTAGTGGTCACACGCCAGTGCTCATAGTATACAAAATATTTACCGACTGGAATTTTCGGCTCCAATTCAATGTAACCTAGCTTCACTTTTTCATCCAGTATTTGTCGAATGGATTCACATACCTCCGAGGCTGCGCAAAAACAAAAATTGTTTCAAAACGATTTTCGACAAAGCAAAATGTTCGAAATGATTGAAAACTTACTGCACAATGGCTCCTGATGAATTCTAAGAAGAATACTTTCAATAACTTTCGAATTTCGATCAAGCTCCTTCACAGTTTCTCGAATTTTCTTAAAATTATAATAAAACGGGAAATTATTACGCTGCAAGAGTTTCATTCAAGTCAAGAGTTCATTCAGAGCTATTGACTCTACTTGGACCTTGGACTCATAATTTTTGATAATTTCATAATTAATTTTTTCTTTAAGGCTAAGGAAAACATAGGGGTGCACCTAAAATATTTGTACTGATCCGTTGAATAATTTTCTTCCATTTCAATATAATACTGTATTATTAAGATTATACCTCTCTATCTGCATTTTCATTATCAATGTATTCTTGATAGGATGCGAAAATATCCGACACCAAAGCCTGGTCCGGGTCCTGAGACATGATGGTAAAAGTTGTCTAGATTTTTCTTTAATTGAGATGGGGTCTGATTCTGGTTTCACATGAAATTGCAAACAAAGGTAGGTAATATATAGTAATTATAGTAATCGAAGTACAAAACTGTCACCGACTCTCCTTGACGCGGTATTTTCTCTTCGTCCCATGCAATAATTAAAATTATGCAATGTAAAGGCTTTTATTTTATGATAAAATAGTTGCTGAGTGTCTATATGACAATCTGATGTATTGTAGTATAGTAGTGTGTATCTGTGAATGGGTGTATGGCTTTTTGTTGTTGCGTGTGCGTCTGTGAATGAAGTGAAGAATAATCTATTTTATATACGCATTTACATTTGAAAATAATATTTAAAAAGAATTTACACCAAAAATTGTCACTATCTTAAATTATCAAATCATAATTAATAGTTTATAACTTAATATATCAATTTAAATAATTCATAAAATATGCTTACCTTACACTTACAACAACGCTGTTTTGTGTACAATTCTTATCTATGAATTTGATTTCCACCTTTGGATTTAAAATGAATGTGTGGCCAGCGTTTAGTGTCACATTCAACATCAAAATTGGAACGGTGATGCGGGACTTGCCCTACGCGAGCAGAATCTGCTATCCACTTTCCATTATAATTTTACACCTTTGTCTGACTGGACAGGTCAGGTCCGAGGGAATTGGGTGCGACTGGTGTTGTATGTGGATTTTTTGACAGGAGACTATTTCTATGTTCATTCAACCCCAAAGAAGCCTCGATTGGACAACCTTGCCAAGACGCCGTTAATTAAGGGTACGCCACTGGGCTTACTATCCAAAGGATTCCGTTTTGTCCACCTTGGACGAATTATAAGTCAATATATAAGGTTAATCCAATAATAAAGTTAAATTTAGTACTTAAATGCTATATATTGGCATCAACCGCTGTGAATTTTTGCGGTTAAGTATCATTTTTGGACGGCTCCGTCAAAGTACCTTTGCCATTCTGCAATTCGGGTCGTTAAATTAATAAACCGTTGCACACGAGCCATTCAACCAATACTTTTAGAGCCACCATCTCGTTTAATTATTGTAGATATTCTAGTTGGTACTAGAGAGAACGTAAGAATAAGAATTAGCTTGCATGCCGGCTACATATAGAATAAGATCCTGCTTATAATCAGCTTTTCTGCAGATTATAAGCACTGCGTGATTGATCTCTTCCACTCACGCTCACACCATTATCTTGCTCGCCATCAAAATGTCTGTAGACTTCTACAGTTTGTAAATTTTTTTCAAAAACGAAAAATAAAAACTAGTGAAATTTCTACAGGGAAAAAATTATATTCACCAACAATATCATTTCTTGAAAAACCTAATTATTGACTTCTGCATCTGCATAAATGTCAATATTAGTCATTAAATGTGAAGCACAACATGACAAACAATGGAAAATTTATATTTATTGAATTTGAAAATATTTCAGCATATATTCTCACATTCGTAAGCACATTGTATGTATATGTATTAATACATGCCTATGCATTAGTATTAGCGGTTAAAGATTGTTTGATAATATGGTGGTACATATGATAAGGCGGTGGCCCATAAATAAAGAGACAAATTTCAAATAGTCATATACAATCCCGACATTATTTTACTTCAGTTAGCATTTTTGTGTAAAATAGTATGAACATCTATTTACCATAGTCAAAACAATCAATGAAATTTTATGCTTTCTGATCTTATCTTCTAAATTGACAAACAATAATTATTATGGAGATGAATTTTTGATGTGAACAATGTAAAATGCAAATGCTGTAGATGTAGCATATCTGTTCTTCAAATGTGGAGTATCAGTTTCAACATTAAAGCACTTCGGTGAGCGAAGAATTAGTGTTTGGTTTTTGTACGCAGGAAAATGATTCAACAATACTTGAATAGTAGGTTTTGTAGTTGTTTTTGGTGGAATTTCTCTTTGGGATTAAGGTGGATCTTCTTTCGCTGAAAATCGAATTGCCTTTTCGGCGCCACCGTGGTTTCCCACTTCGTCAGCTACTGTGGGGTGTGGCGCGTGGTGTTGATGGTGTTGGTGATGATGGTGGGGATGATGACCTTGATGTTGAGTTTCACTTCGACCAAGAAGCATATCAAAAGATTGTTTATGGTGATCTGGAAAAAAAATTTATTGTACACAGTCCATTAAATATCATCCCTGTAAATAATTGACACAAAAATCCTACCCTTCTCAGCCTCAGCCCGCGGGCGAAATGAATGAAATTCAACGAAAGGATGCGAAGACTCCGCAAAGTCATCCTAATACAAAAATAAAGCAATGAAATACTTTTTCTAACATATTTGTAAGTATGTACATATTTATTGTATTTTAATACATCCGGGCTTGCTCCTCTGCCTGCATTAATGGCTGCTAACACACAGTTTTTCAGAGACTGACACGACTCGGAGGTGTCCAATTGGGCCTCCTCTTCATCAGCAATGATCATGAAATACGGCACCACTGCCGCATTAGGTTTCTGAAATATTTAAAAAAAGTTAATTGCTACTGATAATATTTGGATCATCTTAGGAAATTAATTATTTAAGAAAGAGACTAACTCTTGCTATTTTAGTACAGAATTCAGGGATCAGATAAGGTGCAGTATAAACTTCCTTGGTTTCTTCATCGATCAGTTGTCCAAAAATTAAGATCGTCTCGGTCACGTACTCTGGAATAGACAACGAAGCATAGTGGTCTCCTACAGGAACCGAGGAACGCTCCAGGTAAGCTCTGATCTTGTCTGCTGTCCAAGACTGCATAGAATGTTTAGAATTTTAAACTAAAATCATAATTGCAATTTTTCCAACAATAAAATATAACTGCTTTAAGAAAAATTAAAAATACGTAATATGCCGGTTGTGTTGGTAAATATTCTGCGGCAATTCGCCGCCCACACGCCCTCCACATTCTAGACAAGAGCGAATCGTACGGATGCTTGAATTTCTCCAAGCCCGCCAGCATCGCATCTTGCGACACGTGATAAAGGGTCACAGCAGTTTCACAGCTAATGCTGTCAGCACGCGCTTGTCTGGTCAACACTCCAATTTCGCCTAATACAATGCCCGTGGAAAAGAAGTCGTCACAATTTGTAGTGTAATTCGGGTCCAACGTCATCTCTGTATTCGGAATTATTCCATGATTCTGTCTTGCCTGGATATGATCAGAGGAATTCAAAATTAAACACTGGAAATATAAAGAAAGAGACGAGCTTCCCGGAAATTAAAAAGCAGTATTTTAATAACGTACGCTAATAATTTCATCAGTTGCTTCGTAATGAATTCGAATTAGTCCGCTCACGATAATATAAACACCGTCTGCCGGTTCACCAGAAAGGCAGAGAAGAGATCCTTTATCATATTCCAGTAAAAGACAGTTATCCTGTAGAATTCTATTATTATTTCAACTGATAACGCTCACTCAAATTATTTTTTAATTTTTTTAGACGTACTAAAATGTAGGATTTTATCTCGTCGCTGCCCATTACCCAAGACACGTTTTCAATCAGCATTTCCGGAGAGGAGAGAGGAATATTAGCAGGCGACTCCCATAGTCGTTTCATATTCTCCTCGATTGCCAGCTCCAGAATAGTGAATTCCTTTTCCGCAATTAGACCTTCAAAAAATTATAAGTAATTTCCCCATCTTGTCTTTTTAAAAAACAAAAACAACAACAATATATTCAGAAACTCTCTTAACCGTCTTCTTTCAGCTCGTGCAGGTTGTCTCTCATTTGATTGAGCACCACTCGACTAGCATGACGAGTTTTTACTCCAATTGCAACCATCGGGAATTCCCTTTGCAACAACCCCATTTCTCGAACGGTCTCCAAACGCTCTGCCTCTAAAATATCCCTCATTTTTTGCTGTATTTGGGGATTTTCTACCATTTGAGGCAAGAATTTCACAACATCATCCACAGTGTTCACAAATCCCTTGCCAACATCGTAGCCCAGGAATAATTGCACATTGATCACGTTATCCACTTGGGCGAGAATAAGCGGAAGCAGTCCACGAGCCCATCGCAACGTCCTCACGATTCTTGTGAGTCTTGCCACGCGAATTATTTTCAGTATTTGGGCACTCCTTAGTAATATTGCACTACTACTGGGCGCCAGTCCATTGATCGTAAGCTCTACGTGCAATACAAAGGACATTCCCACTTCAGCCACCGAGATCACTAAGACGATAAAATCCAGAGTATTCCACGAGTCCCGGAAATAAGCTCGAGGCCCCAAACCAATCAACTGCAATTAATTCATTCATATTTTAGCTAACACTATCTTTATTTTATAAATTGTAAACAGTGGAAACCACTAAACGCACCTTTAAAATAAATTCGGCCATGTATATTAATACGAAGATCAAAGACACTGCAATAAATAACACCTCAAAATCCCGGGTGCGGTCAATTAAGTAGTAATAAAAGTCTACAAACACCGGTATCATATTCAACAGGATGACGAAATAGATGAAATACTCAAACCAGCGATTTGTCACAAGCTTGAAGACGGATCCACGACATCTTTATGTAAATAAAACAATAAAATAAATATAAATATTTAAAGTGAGCGCAACATTTAGCTTCTTTGTACGCTTCTGGATAAGCCAAAAAATCATTAATTACGTGCTATCGGGCTTTTTTGAAGGAATTGCAGCGCTAGCGGTCACTCTAAGAAGTATTTTGCGAATTTTCGGAGCGAGTCCACGGATTTTCCAATATTTTTTCATGTCTGCCACGTATATGATTCCGTCTGCAGCGTCCATTGCCACTTCGACGAGACCATTGAGGATTTGCACAGCCTGCTCACTCAACACACCCTTTTCGTACTGGCGCCAACAAGAGATCTTTATGGCTTTTAAAATACGAAGTCGGGCCTGGTCCAGGATTACTTGCAGTTCGTCGGGGTTCATGTTCGTACAATCGGTCAACACGACCGGCATCTTCACTTGTGACATCCGGAAGCGGGAGCGCAGTGTCTTTGCAACTTTAGAAACCGTCCTCTTGAATTTACTATGCACTGAATCCTTTTGTGTGTACGGATCGGAAATTGCAGTGTACTCCTCAATCATGTCAAAGTTGGCGTGACCCAGCAGGAAATCTCTCGGCATTAATTGCAAAATTCTTTCGCGTGCTATTTGCATTTGTTTCACGGCGTTGGCCATATCTTGACGCTTTCCCACAGAGAGTTCCGTCACTTTCAAAGCGTCCAACAACATTTTCGTCGTCGTGCCATTCAACAATAACGTCAGCAATACGATTCCAGCCGTTTGTAATAAAAACTGTAAAAATAAATGTCATTGCACAAAATGCATTTTTCAGTCTTAGATTTAATTATAAAGAATACTTTCGGTCCTATTTGATCCAAATGACAAAGATGCTTATTCTTGAAGACTTCCAAGGCTAAGCACATTCCCACAGCTCCTCGGAGGCCGCCCCACGTCATCACCATCAAGTTTTTCCACGAAATTCCGTAGCCCAAACGAGAAAGAACTGGACTTAGTAAGCAAATCATCAACAGTCTACAAGGTTAAATAATGAATAGTATCAATTAGAACTATTATTTTATTAATTAATAAATAAAGGGTGGTATTTAATTCTCCTGTAAAAGCAAGACAAGCGGCAGTAAAGTTTTGTCGTTATGTAAATTAAACGATTTTAGCAGTAAGTAAAAATTCATTTGTTTTTCTCTATTCATCGATAAATACGTATAGCAGTCCTCCATATGAAAACAGCAGTGTGTAGTTTCTCTTTATACGTACATGTAGCAGTATGTGAACCATATCACAGGACACGAATATGTATATAATAAGAAATAGGGATTTTGATTGAGAGATGATTTCTCATTTCGTTCGCAGTCATTCTAACCTGACACATGGAAAACAAACTGAAGACGATGGGGCTCATAAATAAATTACAAAATCATTGTATAATAAAAACAACTGGCCTTATCAGCGTTAGGACAATGTACAGTAAGACTGCATAAATGCCATCATTCGTGTCGAAACTGTTTATAGCGGTTTCAGTGATCACCACACCCACAATAAAAAACAGAATCGTATTCGCCAAGTAGTTGAGCATTTCCCAGAAATGGTGCACAGTTTTTTGCACTTCAGGACTGATGCTCGTCTTTTCCGAGTTCATTGTAATACCTAGGATCACGACGGCCATCACACCAGATACCTCTACAAAAATGTAAACAAATAATAAGCGGTTCTGTTCCAGTGTGATATCAATCATTTCAAATCATGTGATTCAAACTTAGGAAGTGTTCCCCTAAGAAGTAGGTGAGGTAGGCGGCTCCCAGAGTGATGGTGATCTCGGTAGCAGCGTCGTTGAAAATCTTTGATAGGCAAAAAATGGCAACTCTAGCCATCACCCAACCAAAAATCGGTCCACCGACCGTGATTCTCAAAAACATTTTAAAAGCTTCGGCGAATTGATCCTCATCCGAGTCTGGATTCTCAACAATCGTCTTGAAAATATCGTACAACAAGATTGCAACACCATCATTCAACAGAGATTCACCTTCGATTATCACACTCAGGGTCTCCGAAGTGCCTGCATTTAAATAGTAGCAATAATATTCATTAAAATGTTACACTTTCTGCATTTTTATACAATATAATTCAGTATACCCAATTCGCCTAAAATTGCGACGACAGCAACAGGATCTGTTGCACTGATTATGGAACCGAATAAAGCCGCTTGACTAATTGTCCAGTTATAGGTGGGCATAATTTTCTGACACGTGACAGCTGTTGTGAATGTGGCTAACAGCATTCCGGGTAAAGCCAATATCAAAATCTGTTAGAAATTATAATTGATTGAAGTGAGGATTTTTTTAAAGTTAAAGTCTTTGACATAAGATTTTGTATGATACCTGGGGTAAACTCCGCATAAAGATATGGGATTTCATCTGTAAAAGATTCATGACTAGTTACTAATTCATAATAATTACTTTATTTGATGGAAAAAACAAACAAAATCTATTTGTAAAACTAATTACCTGAAAGGCACTGTCAAAAATGAGGACAGGCAGGAAAACAAAGAGAATGATTTCTGGTCTAGTGCGAGCGATTTTTGTGTACACACTCCACGTTTCACAAAATTCAGAACTTAGTCGAGATCCGAGACCAGCAATAAGACCAGTCAGCATTACAACAACAGTGTACGGGATGCTCAGTTTGAAACTTCGTAAAACCGTGCGAATAGCTGCCCCCCATCCACAAATCACAAAAAGGCTTAAGAAAAACTTGGGGTAGTTCGAGTTCAGGCGAGAACATGTCCTTTCTGAAATTTAAACACTATTTTACTTTTGTGTAATCATTTACACAATTTTAATTTGTTTTTATGTACCTTTATGACGGTCCTTTGCGACTGCATTTTGAATATAGCAAAAATCATCGCGAACTAAGACATCGAATTGACTGAAAAGCGCATCCCTAATTTGTGGTTTTGGAGTGTCGTTGGCTAAAACCACTGTGCAAATTACGAGAACAATTGTGCACAGAATTTTAGTCTTCATGGCCGGATGAGTGACGATGAAACCAAATTAGAGATTCGACAGTATTATGACTGAAATAAATAGACTTAGTAGCTGCAGCAGCGGAGACTTAAAGGTAGCACCAGTTTATCCAGCAGACAGACACATTGCAATTTACGCATGGCGGTATTTATAAATGTTACAACAAATAATGTGCAATTAGTATTGTATTTGGTGTTGTCATGCGCAACATTACACCATGAAGAGTGAAAATTTTGTAGTGGCGTATCTAGCGGCGGGGGACTATTTATTCCACATCCCCGGCTCCCGGTGTCCCACCATGTTAATGGTGCAGGCAGCCTGGTTTACTTCCCATTATTTAAATCCCCCCCCTACAATCATGAAACGTAAAGATCCCAAGCTGCAAAATTTCGTAATGGCCCAGTATACGGTTTGTCGCCCGGGACAGCAATGGCCCTGTAATGGCTGTGTAATAGGGTGCTGGTCCATCGTTGGCCCAATACAATACACTTACGCGGGCCGTTTTGAGGCCGGGCGACAAAGTGTGCATTGGCCCAGCATCAGGCAAACTGTATGGAAAGTGTTGGACGCACTGGCCCAATACCGGGACGGTACAGTTCTGCAGCCTGGGATATACCATTGTATTTTGTAATCTGACTGGATGTAAGAGTTATTCAAGTTGAAGGTGTAAAAGCTGAAAAGAGCTTCCAGTGAATGAAAAATTTCCAAAAAGATGTAAGAAAAAATCATCAAGGTAAAGACATACAGCGATGGCACTAATTTTAACATATTTTTATTCATGTGCGTCAGTTGTTGTATGCATTTACATACACAATTTTTATAATGTAATTATTATATTCACTGGAGAATTAATCCGCCATCGTGGACAATGCAGGATCCGGTAAGACTGCCGGCCAAGTCCGAAGCTGTGAACAACATGACGTTGACAACCTCGTCCATTGGCAAGAAATCTTTTCCATAAACCACCTTTTGCAGGAATGGAGCAACGATTTTCTGTAAATTTTCCTCGTTTCCTGTTGGATCAATTTTTTCAAAAGCATTTGTTCGTACACATCCCAAATTGATTGCATTCACACTGATTTTATGCTTTCCCAATTCAAAGGCCATCGATTTCGTCAACATGTCGACTGCAGCTTTTGATACACCGTACATTGATCCACCTTCAATTGCCCTCAGGGCTGCCTGTAAAATTGCAGGATTTCAAAAAATTCTTCAGAGACATTGAATGTCAAATGATAAAATTTATTATGTAATTCTGTAGGATATAAATTTTGAAAGAAGTGCAGCTATATGTAGCATAGCAAGTTACTTAATATCCTAATCTAATCTACTAAAAAATCTACCCAATTCGTTTCATCATTGCCGTATGAATAAGTAGATTTGAACCCTATGTAGCTAGTAACTCACACGTTACTTTGTTAATATCATTTTTCGGAAAACACGATAACAAATGTTATCATACGTGTAAATCCTGAAATACCGGTAGGCATAATTAGGGAAATTGAGAAAAACAACTTACGATTGAAGAAATATTTAGAATCTTGCCAGGTCGATTAGCAGCGATCATATTCTTTGCGGCTGCTTGACAGATGTTTGCCACGGCTTTTAAGTTCACATTGAATACACTAAATTTTAAAAGAATTTTTTGGACATTTCTGAACCACCGCTTTCTGATCTTAACGAGAATAGTCTGGAAAAGCGTTTTAGAATAGAAGAGGTGTGCATTTGAACTTACGCGTCATAATCATGTTCTGTACAATCCAAAAACGATCCCCTGACATCTGTAATTCCCGCGTTATTTATTACCACATCCACATCTTTCAGACTAGAAACAATTTCCCGTGTTTTTCCCCAATCCAATCCAACGTCCAATTCAATGGGAACAATATTTGGGCATTCCTCTTTCAGACTGATCAAAGAATCCATTGTTCTTGACACTGCGTACACTTTTGCTCCATAGCTATGCAACCTTTGCGTGAGAGCTCGGCCAATACCTACAAAACTACATTGTTTACACTGAAAAATAACCCATAAAATGAATACCGCAACCACATAACACATTAGGATACGGGGACATGGAGGGGTACGGGAGACGTTCGCTCCGTACAAGAATTTTTAAGGGAAAAAGTAATAATAAATGCGTAAAATGTCCCAGTTTTTACACAGAAAATTTTGCTGCACTGCCGCACTTTAGTGTGGTTCTTCATATATTGGTATCCCCCCCACCCCAATTTTTTGCTAGTTCCTCCACTGGACATGCAGCCTCATCCAATAGTAGTTGCACCAATGCCAATTACAAGAATAAATAATCATGGGAAAGCAAAAAAAAGTTCCGAATTGTCAATAAAAGAATATGTGTGAACACCTTTGCCAGCTCCTGTTATCAGAACGCACTTGTTTTTAAAGGAAGTCTCCAGCGACATTTTCTATACGGATAATTTATTCGCTGTGTATAATGCAACTAAAAGCGAATTAAGTGCGAGTTGAAAATGAAATGGGTACAGAAATGTGGTTGTGTGATAATAATAGTTCTGTTTGTGAAGGAAAAAATTCAGATACAAAAAATGATATCTAATACACTGATATTGCATGAAGGCCGTCGATTGAAAACACATTTTTCTCCATCTGAAGGTTATCTTCTAATCATTGTGTCCTTCATTCTGGCCAAAAGTATACATGGAATACAAATATGCATTTGTGTTATTTCTGTGCAACACGTACCGGTTTTTTAGATTTATGTCGATTCGTACTTTTAATAAAGTATGTTCAACGTTCAACAACAATAGGTTCACGAATATTTCTAAATCTATAAAATCTATACATTAGTACGAAATGATTATTCCTATTCTTTACAAAGCACACGAGGAAGCATATATGACTTCTGTTTGCAAATGCATTAACAGAATAAAACCAAGAAAATATTTTGTGCCAATTTGACCGTTCTATTAAAAAATGATGTTGTCAAAAAGTCCTTGATGTTCTTTCGCCATTTTGTCCACCACATTTTTTGCTGTTGCCAACATGGGCTATATTCGTATAATATTATAATATGATGAAACAATAAAAAAGGATGTTATAAGTGCGGGTATGTTATTTTTACTCTTTGTGTTTCCTGTAAAATGAAATTACGTAATACATGTGGTTATAAATTGTACGATTTTTTTAAAGTTTTAGATATTTGAAAATGTTTTTATATAAATCCTAAATGGCAAAGTGCACATAAGGAAATAAAGTTAAGGAAATATTCCGATTCGACACTCCTTCGGTGAACAGTTTATCACTATCAGCTTACAAATACAACGAATAAAAAATTTCGACCAGAAACCATTAAACATACAAGGTAAAAAAAGTCACAAAATTAATCAACAATTTAAACGAATAAAAAGAATGAGAAAAAGGATGAAATATGAAATACTTAAGTACTGTTTGATCAGCAAAACATTGATATTTTTGTATGTATCTGCTATATTGATACGGTTGGCTGTATAGGCAGCGCAATGAGGTATGGTTCTCCCTAAGTATGTAAGGTGGGAGTGAAATGTGAATCTCCCGTTTCTCGAAATCCGTTGGTAGTCTGAAAATAAATAAATACAAAAACATAAAACTATAAACAAACTTTGTAATACTAATATCAATATAAAAAATAAACACATAAAACATACGAATGTTAACTACGAATATTTTTGTGTTTTGTGGTATTTAATTGTAAAATACTTGTATTTTATAATAATGTGCAAATGTATACAATTGCCATTGTTTCAAATAAGTAATAACAATAAAACAGTAACCACAGAACTCAATAGTTGAATGAACTGCTGTACTAAAGTAAAATACATAATTAGTGTCAGGGACGGAACCAAAGAGTGCTTTTTGGGGGCCCTGATATTACTGATTCAATGCTAAATTTGTTTCCTTCTTTTCTGCCCAGCTCTATCTTACCCGTTTAAATTTTTCCGTAAAAGGGGGGGTTCTCCAACACCCCTGGATCCCCCTGGATCTTCGCTTGATTACAGTTATAGTGAGTTAGCTACCTTTATTAGATACAGTTTTCCCTTCGTACCCGTTGAAAATGGATTTCGCGTGGCCAATGCTGGCCCTATTTTCTCTGTACGGTAAGAAAAAGCAATTTTTTTCCATTGGAAGCAATTAACGTTTTTGATGGACACCTCCCATGGTGAGGTCACGGCCTCGTGTTTGTGAAAATGTATATTTAATCCAAAGCGTCACAATGTACGAGGGGACTGAGATCTACAAAATTTTGTCAAAGTAATTTGTCATTAGTCATTACCATCCTTTGTCTATTTTGAATTATTTTTTTAATTGTAGGCACTAGTTTAGCAAAAAGCGCAGCAGTAGTTAGATGCTCATTGGCATACGACAGATTGCCCAGTTGGTTTCCTCTCATTTGGGATGAAAATGGAATTATGTACCCAGAAGAGGCTCGTGGCAAATGGGCCATTCATGTGATCAAAGGAAAAACGGTGACCCTTGGCTGTACCGATAATTCTTTGGCAAATATGATCGGTGAAACTGAGACTTTAACAGTTGCTGAAAATGCGTTCACTTGCGACACTAATGGTGTGCTCACGGTATATTTATTTATATGTAACAGGCGGCCTTACTTAACTAAACGCACACAGAAATAACATCATGGATTTATTGGACATAATTTTTGAAATAGTCTACGCTCGGAGGTGCTATTTTTGGAGAATTAGGGTGTAGTCTGCCATTGAAAGCGACGATAGAGGAAACGGGACTGTGCTATAATGGAAACAGCGCGATTGATATTCGGTTCGACTCCTTTAAGAAACGGAAACAGTAAGTAGCAGTAAAAAATATTTCTCTGTGAGATCCGCCAAGCCCTTAACTCATATACATACGTAGAATTATTTAAATTTTCCAGATTTCCTTTAATAAATATTTGTCACGATGATAATACTGCGAATACTATCATGGCAAAGCATAGCATTCACGGAGGGGCTCTTAACCCCATGGAAGTGTCCAACAGTTGTCCCACTTTCAAGGCTGCCCACTTTTACAAAGGATTCGATGTTAGCACAGTGTACACTAAAGAATCCCAAATAAGAGCGTTCGAGGATCTCGTAAGAAAACTATTCACAGTTTTTTTCATCTATTCATAGTTTTTATTCGTAATATCAGTATTTTAATTATAATGGTATTCATTTAATTAGCTAATTAGTGTAAAATAATAGTTAAATTATAATTTATAGTTGGGATCGATAAATTTGGCTCACAAATACATTGTTCCAACGAAGTCGCTTTATTTTGCGCGTGGATATTTAGCTCCAGAGGCAGATTTCGTGCACATTTACGAACAGAACGCAACATACTACTTCGTCAACGTGATTCCACAGTGGGAAAGCATAAATAATGGAAACTGGAAGGTAATTAATATATGTTACACCAACTCACATTGAGTATTACAGGAGAAGATTTCCTATAATTGGCACTGCAAAACTTGTATTTAGGCATTGGAAATAGCTGTGCGTACATACGCGAGAGAAAACAAAAGAGTGCTCAATGTGTGGACGGGAAGCCATGGAATTTTGACATACAACAATTTAAACGGAAATCCAGTCGAAATCTACCTTGGACCGGACAAAAAATTGCCTGTGCCCGAGTAAGTGTTCTTCAAAAAAAATCGATCCGAAAAACCTAATTGTAAGACATTTTTATCGTTGAAATGAATTATTTAGATTGATGTGGAAGGTGGTAGAGGACTCGGCCAGAAAAGCTGCGGTAGCCTTTATAATGCATAACAATCCCCATCTGGAGTCAGTTCCTGCTTTCAGTCCGTGTCCAAATATTTGCGATCAAATCAGTTGGGCAAAATGGGACTTTGACAATATTTACAAAGGAGTAACTTACTGCTGTGATGTCACCACTGTCAATGAAATCATTCCTAGCTCACCAATTCTTCCAAGTGTTCAAATCTTAAACTGAAATTATTTTAATACAATAACTAAGAAAATTGTGAAATCAAAATCAAAACATGCTTGTTGTTATTGTAATAAACGGCTTATTTTTACATTGGATTCTAACACAGAAAGTGGTTGCATTTTTCCATTTAATGTAATGTTATTCAGATTTCAGAGCCTTGAGGAGTTTTATGTGTTAGTTGCTTCCGGTTGCATTGTTGGTAATGATCAGTAATCAGTATCAGGGTCACCATATTTCAGATATTTGGACAGTTAAACTGAACAAATGGCCAACCTTTACACAAATTAACAGATTTCTAAATTTTCCACAAATATCAAAAATATGAGAGCTAAGCTTGAAATTGGTATGGGTAATTTTAATGAAAATTTTATTTGGTCAATTTTGACAGTCCGACAAATCGAACAGACTTGTCAGACATTTCTACAGATTGTGAGTAGGTAAATCTGATGGTTTTAGCAACGGTGCTTTGTGCCGCCTCCGTGTTGAATAGAAGGATGACAATTGCATAAGTGCATACAGTGAATGATACTGAACACATTATTCCAATTAACCTTGAATTGAATCAGTTGTGTTACTTTCAGTGATGAACTATGGAACTACCCAAAAGTTGAATTGTATTGCTTAAATTGTGTCGCAAAATGAAGAAATGTCAACCTACTTGGGTCAAATGTTGAGCCAAAACAAAAATGATCGCTTTGAGCCTGAGTCGAATTCCAAAGTTCATAGAAAAGGCGTGGAATTGATGGAATATTTAGGTAATTTGTATGCGAATAACTAAACCAAACAAAATTTGTGTCTGTGGACGATATTCTAAGGAAGAACATTAAAGCCTGTCTAGAACCTAGAACAAGATTTCTTTACCGAGCAGCTATACATTTCTTTTTTTATGTGTGTAGTGATTATTTCTTCATGAAATTAAGTTAGTTAGTCTCTCTTGCCAATTTGCCCGTCTTACGCTTGTTGATATTTGATAGTCCCCTAAACTAAACATCACGCCACTTTGCACAACCTATTTAATGCTAAAAGTGTTTGCAGTTGGAGTTTCTATTTCTTTATGCCGGAAAGATGGTCGTTACACTGAAAGTAACAGAAGAGTTCATCAGCGTCATGGATATTTACAATATTTCATAATTAAAAATGAATACAACGTTAGTGCTATCAACCAGAGAGTATAAAAAACGTTAATAACTCTCACATGCTTCGAATTGACTTTACCCACTATTCCATTTATTTTAATTAATTAAATTATGGAGATTACAAATTATTACACTAACTTAATTAAATTGGAATTCATTAGTAATGCATTGAATGACACAAGTATTATAGCGAACTTTATAAATAATCAAGAGCTTAGTAGCCGTTTGCCCAATTATCAAATTCTTTTTCGTCAATGGTTCTTCGAAGTCCGTTCTCGCACAGAAAATAATCCTCTTGGATGTCGTACTTAGGAAATAGAGAAACTTGCAAGGTCTGGCTGGTTGGTGGGAGACCTAAAGCCCGATTTCCACATCCACGCATCTTCAGGACAACTACACCTTCCTTGTTCATCTGCCTGTTGACAAGACCGAGGAGAAACTGAAAGCCTTGTGCACAAGAACGTCTTTGCAAACATAAATAAAAATTGGTGCAGGAACAAGAAACATCAATAACGACAGTTTTCCCGTTGCATCGATCAATCGCATCGTTAATCCGATCAAAGTGACAAGATCCTCTCTCAATTTTCAAATCTCGGAGAACCAATCTATCCAAGCTCACATTTCTGCGACCATACATTCCACATTTGGTGTTAGCTGCAAATATCTTCACCGTTGTGGGTAACCGGTCCAAATCCACGTCACCGTCACCCAGTAATTCCATGCGAACAACGTTGGGGCACAATGAAACTAGCAAATTAATCCGTCTATCCTCATTCTCCCAATTCCCTGAAAATATCAAAGACTTCAAATTGGGAAAGTTATCTTTACGAGAATATAGTAATGAGCGATCCATGTTTAACTCTTCCACTGACGGGGGCAAAGCTAAAAGATCCAATTGCACCGAACGTATTTCTAGGCTTTTCAATACGAGATTGCTGTGCCAGCCCAATAATTTGCCCTGGACTAAAGAGAGACGCTTTAATCGCAAGCAATCCGTCAAGTCAAAATGAAATTCACCCAAAAGGTGATGCAAGGTGGCCTCCTTCAAATTTGTCACGTCGATATGATCATTCAACGGTAAAATATCTCCATATCTGAATATTTTCCCATCCCACAGGATCTCTCCAAACACAAATACCAATTTTACGGGGGCGATTCGTCCATCAAGCACAACCAGAGGACCATTTTCACTTTGGTCACGACGGCCTCGTATTTCAAAATTCTGAGTTCCTCCGATGCAACTCAATGGGATTGTCAAATTAGCAGATTGAGATATCCAGTTGTCTGGATTACAACTGACTACTAAAGAGGTCAGTTGTGACAGACTCCAATTGTTAACATTATAAGTTGGCAGTTTCTTATGGGAATTGGCCATAACAGTAAATTCGTAGAATGTCAATTCTTGAATGAATGGTCTGTCGTTGAAAAGCTTCTTCAAGTCTTCGGCTAAAAATTTTCCTTCCAAGCGGAACTTTTTAAATGGAAACTCGAATGGTTTTGGGAAAATTTCATTGAATAATTTTATGGGGTTTTCAGTGTTTGTAATAATGCTTGTTGTCGTACTACGAAGGGAAACGTGGCTTAATTTGACGAAATATTTTTTGGATACAGTGTTCCACTTGCGGCATACGACACGACAGGATTTTACATCGGACAACGAAAATTTGGACAAAATGTTGTCTACAATCTACGAATAAAACAAAAATGTGGAATCTTAGAATTAAATATTATTTTTCCAATGCGATACAAACTGTAAATATTTCGAAGCTAGGTTTAACTTTGACAACGCTCAAATTAGAAACCAGTCACCAAATACTAACTATTCAGTGGCCCCCATCAACAATTAATTAGGCCAATTTAATTTGCTCTCATGACCTTGACCATGTGAGAGGGATGAGCTAGAGCGGAGCTAAAGGTAGTGCTTGGCCAACTCTAAGCCTACCTATGGCTACGTCACTGATGGTGCTCACAGTTAAAATTCGAGAAATAATAGTGCTAAAATTATAAATAATGTGAAATCTTCGTCGAAACACACTCAGAAAATCTTTGGTAAATTTTCCCCGATTACATAGTAAACTATGCACAACTGTCGAAAAAGGGAAATTTTACCTTTATACGGGCAAGTTTTCCACTTCCAAGAGTGGAACTCCATCTCCTTTCTCCTCATCTAGCTTTAAGAAATAGGGGATAGTAATAGTGCCCATCTATGCTCACGACCCCGTCCAAACTGCTCCCATTTAGCGGGTAATACAGTGTGTTAGCCCAGTTTATACTTTTAGGGACACAAGGCAAATCTATAGAGAAAAAGGCACTGAACACAACTCCGGTGTCCGCATAGAATAGAGACCTATGTAATATAAGACTAGAGAACGCATGCTGAAAAGAAAGTGAATTCTTGTGGATCAGAGTTCGTTGCGAAAAACAAAGCGAACTTAATAGTAATACTCGTACGAAGCAGCATAAAAACAAATAAAACTAATAAAAGTGTCACAGCTGGATAAGGGATACACTAAAAAACAAAATAAAATGAAACATAAAAATACCAAGTCATTCTGTAGCACTCTGTTTCGGATCTCTCTCAGTCTTGGATTTTCAGAGTATTCTTTCTGTTCAGTGGACGAATCAGAATCTGCAAATTTGTACATTCTGGAAAAGTTCTGTAACCTGATTACAATCACAAATTTACTTAATTAATCGTATTTTGGTTTTTACGATAAAAATGTTAAAACCGAAGTGCTTTTTTGACTGACAATCAACAATGGATTTTAACTTTTGTTTCGGCAGAATTGAAAGCAACAAATTGTACTTCCCCCGTTCCTTTGTACTTTTATATAGCGTAATATTGCATCGTTCAACCCAGCTTTAGTCTCTCTATGCAGCATATTGTTCGAGATATTACAAATTTACAAATTTGTTATACCGACACCATCGTTCATTTTCACCCAAAAATGTATTAAACCGTATTAAAAATCACAAATTAGAACTGATTTCAGCCTTTAGAGTCTAATCGACTCTAATTGATGGATAGAAGAGATTATTATAAGCATTGAAGCATGCTAAGGTGAACAAACTAAAAATTTAAAACACTTTTTCGAAATTTGGATAGGTGAAAGGAGAAAAATTGTTCCATGTGGAGTAAATTTTTTAATAGGAACCGATTTGACTGGAAATTATTGTACGATGACAATGGTGTAGGGAAATTATAATATTGTCGATCAAATATTAATTGTGGAGGAACCATTTTAAATTCCACATTCATTTTAACGATACTGTGCTTTCACCCCAAAAAAACGTAATTGTCGGTGTATGGAAACAAGAATAGTACCAAAGCAAAGACAGAAAATTACAGCATGAAAACAATGATGTAGGGATATAGTAATATCAGCGATCAAGTATTAATTTGAGTGGCAAAAATTAAAATTCTACATTACTATTTACGATACTATGCTTCCACGGTGGAAGCATATCCAACGAAAAGTACCACCCAACGCTAAAAGGTGGTATAAATTGTGGGTGCATAGGAACAGTATGGTTGTAAGTCTAACCCATTTTTCCCGTTTTTATTTTTCACTACGGTTACCTCACAACACTTAAGCAAGCACCAAAAGCATGACACTTTTTTCTCCTTCTGAAGGATGAAGATCTGGCTCAAATTGAGACTCCCAATCCGTTAACTTTCAGACGGAGATCGGGAGAATACACACAGTTGTATAACACACAAATTGCATACTGCATACTTACACAAACACAATTTCCCGCATAATGACTATAGTTTCGTGGTACGAGGATGCATGCGACCGAGTGTTCTGTTTTATGAATGTTACTACTTACTACCGTAAATATTGATAATACAGTATAACAAAATAACAACCCTTAAGGAATGAGTTTGTTTGAATATGCTGCAGGCTGCAGCAGCAGCTGTATTCTGCAAAGCAAATAGTAAGCTGTTTGTCAACAACTCATCCAAAAAATTAAAAGTAGGTTGATATTATACATGCATGAATCGAACCATCTTGATGCTACGAATCGAATAATATACAGCTTGATGAAATTCAGTTCGGTGGTCCATTCCGTGTCCCTCGACCCAAACGTCACCCAGGGTCAACAGGTCATGCACAGAGGTGACATTCGTGTCGTCTATTGCATGAAGATTTGACCAAAAAATATCAATTCCTCCAAAACGTTATTTAGTAAAAACTGTTCCATATACTTCAACTTTGACTCCTTAAATCTCGAAAAGTAGCAACAAGACTTGGTCAAATGTTATGCCCACCCTGTCTGGGCTAATTAATTCTACTCTTCACTCCTGTTGAGTACAGGATCGGCAAATTCCAGGTAACAGAAATATTCGATTTTTAATTCAGGAAAAAAGCCCTAATTATTTCAAAATAAATGCACATTTCAAGGAATGGCAAAACTTGCGAAGAAAACGATTCATACAATTATTCCGGTAAATCTCAAAGTTTATAAACATTTCTAACCACTTTGGAACATTTCTATGCAATTTGGAAACATTTCTTATACCATTTGAAAACACTTTGGAAATGCCCGTGGAAAAATTAACCGAGGGACCCCGTAGGGCACGAAATCTATGAGCACACAATTGCCGCGTTACTAATAAACTTCTTAAGAACACATTAGTTTATTGTTGTAAATCGATAAATATGCGTCACCAGATTATTGCAAGTTTGTACGTACATTTGATACGGGTTTAGGGATCAAATTCAACACGTAAACGGGTATAAGAGGGAGGGGCATAGGCTGGAGCTTCGTCCACACAGATAAAATTGTAAAAAAACTAGTTTAAGGAGGAGTATTTCTTAAACCCTCTCCCCCTAGATCAGCACCAGTATACACTAAGGTTCAAACTAACCATTTTTTTTCACAGACAAAAAATATTTGCATATCCCCTTTTTTTAAATAGACAAAAAATAATAGAATGGTTGAATCGAAGGCCTTAGGATCCCCCGGCAGCTGTGGTCCACTCTATCAAGATGAAAAGGGTGGACTTTCAGAGACCGTATCCTCCATCATGAACAATGCAGGCTCCGGTAAGACTGGAAGCCAAATCTGATGCTGTGAACAAAATGGTGTTAACTACCTCGTCCATTGGTAAAAACTCGTGTCCGTACACAACCTTCTCCAGAATTGGAGAAAATGTTTTGCGCATACTTTCCTCTTGACCTTCTTGAATCATTCGGTCCACAAAGGTTGTTTGAACCCATCCCAAACTTATTGCATTCACCCTGATCTGATGTTTTCCCAGTTCGTAGGCCATTGATTTTGTCAACATGTCCAAGCCCGCCTTTGAAGCATTGTAGACGGAAGCATTTGCAATCACTCGACTTGATAACTGTAATTGTTCCACAAAATATTAAAACTGATTGTGTTTGTGTAAAATTTGTATCTAATTTCTCAATTTTTTCACTTGTCATATAAAAATACCTAATTTAATGTTGGCAAAATTTTAGAGCGGTCAAAGCTTAAGAATTTATTTAGATGGTTTTAAAAATTCCTTTAGAACCATGCAGCCCTCCAAATTATAGAGAAATAAACACATATGAAAGATATTATAAACTCCTTCAGATAAGAAAATTCAATAATTTACAGGGAAATTATTTACAAAATTATATGAAATACAGTACAACAGAGTGATACAATAATAGGGGTTAAACAGTGCATTATCATGATTATTGGCAAGCTGTGAAATATCATTGTTTTTCAGTAACGTAATCATGGTTCCGCTTC
>JABASC010000477.1:0-39455 GCA_019776185.1 Plutomurus gul
GGAGATGAGTTCTGCCTCGGTGAGAATGTAAATAAGTAGAGTTTTGACTTCGCGAGGCAAACATTTTTATCTGAAATATTTTATTTTCTAAAGAGCCGAAGTTTCGACAGAATCTTCTGTCTTCTTCTGGGCGATAATTTTTTCAAGAAAAACTACTTATGGACATGATAGGCAATTGATCATATAGCAACCACTCCTTCTTAAGACATAAGAGGTAAAAATTTCTTGGCACTTCCTAGGGAACTTTGTTTAGTGATATTAAAAATTCGGGGAAACTAAATACACCATTGGAATTAGCGTAAAAAACTCTACTAGAAAAGTTCCATTAAGCCAGCACAGAAAGCCGTAAGAAAATTGCGTTAACCAAGCCAAAAAAAGAAATGCTTTTAAACAAATTAATATTACTCCTCTTGAAATAGAACATAGACGAGTACCATACCGTTTCGACACGAAATTTGCATGAAATCACGTATTCAACAGATTAATGCAATTTATAGTTCAACTAGTCATATGATTAAGGTTCCCACTCGAAAAATCCGAAAAAGTGTAACCGAGCATTATGACCTTTTTTCGGGATTTGTGGAAAACACCTATGTTTGTGTGGATTTTTTGCGTCTAGGTTCTAAATTTGGACCAAATCGGATGAAAAGTGCGACAGTGAAAGTATGCAAACCGAATTCGGGTGTTTAGTGCCCTGTAGGCCCCCCGTTACACTTTTTTCAGATTTTGTGAGTGGGAACCTTAATCATATGACTAGCTGAACTAAATATTGCATGAATCTGTTGAATACGTGATGTCATGTAAATTTCGTGTCGCAACGGTTTGATACTCGTCAATAGTAAAAAGTGTAACAAAGTTTTGAAATTCACTTGATTTTTCATTGTGGTCCAATAGACAACACTAGTGCTGTCGATTGGACCAATTTTTTTTTTAAATTCTGTAACTACGCCATTACAACATCTAAAATTAGTAACATAGTTCATACCAAAGTGGATCGACGGTTTTCGTGTCGGCTCTGTACCAATGTATACAATCGACATAATAAAATAATGTGACATCCCATGCATGAATTATGAAAATTTATTATTTAAACGAAAAATGGTCTAACCGACAGCAGTCTGCCCTACTCATTCTGTGCACTTCGTGATTGTGATGCAGAGATTGCTATAACTGATAACTGATAACCGTGTCGTCGTCGATTGACTAAATTCTGCACAGAATTGACACGAGGCACAAAACTCTTTAAATGTTGCTGATGAAGTTGTATAAAAACGAACAATTTTCTAGTTACAATTTAAGTTCGTGAAGCTGGCTTACAAATGGTAATTTCTCAAAACAAAAAATATATTTTTATTATTTCTATTCATGGTTTAACCAAAATTAGTATTGTTGATTGTATCATTGTATGTGAGGATTGTAAGACATTAAATATACTTTTTTAATTTTGCAGTCGGCCTTGTTTAACTTTCAAAGTCTCTTGACAGTGATTTCCTTACTAATATGTACCTGTACTTTTATTCATTCTATTTTTCCTGCTGTACTGGACCGAAATAAAACGGGGTAAGTGTATATAGTTTAAAGGACCATATGGCCTTTGGCCGTACTTGCACCCTAGATAGCCCGTGAAATTCTACAAAATTTTCATGTAGTTGACCCTATACCTAAAATTCCACCTGTGACCTACAGGGCCTTTCAAAGATTTTTCATACCATTGGGGAGATAGGCGAACTTGGCTTTTTCAAACACTCCTGGGGGGAGTTGGCCATGTTAAAATTCTCTAATTTTTTGGCTCAGGCACATGGGATCGGAAATGTTTTTAAACAATTTTTTCTTATGTATATTGGGTTTTGCACATTTTATGCAAAATTCAAAAAGAGCTTGGAAATGAAGATTTGGGGCCGATTCATCTATAAATGACGGCACCAAATATTGAAATAAAATATATTACGGGCAAGATGGTCTGCAATTATGCTTAAATTCAGTATGTACTCTCTTGCCTCATAATAAAAAAAGGTGTTTACATCAGCAATCTGAAACGGTTGACCTTCAAGGGTCATTAAGTGATACATTGACACAATATTTTGATAGTTTTGTAATTGTTCTGATGAAGTGTACTGTGGTATACGAAATATTAACAATATAAATCTACGATATTACATCAAAATGTCCTCTGATCTCACAAATCTTTCATTTTTAAACAATATTTTAACTTCGATTTGGCTCAAAATTAAAATTAAGCATGTGCATGACACTTCAATCGGTTTAGATACGACTCTTACAGCAAAAAATTGAGCGTATTGATGAAGGGTCGTGCATATATTACATTTTATTTTAGAGCCAAATTTTAGTTATAAACATTTTTTCGTCCGTATATCACGTAATGACCCTTAGAGGCCAATATTTTAGCTTGTTGATGTTAGTGTTGTATCTAAAAACAATTGAATTGTCATGCACACATTTAATTTTAAGCAAAATCGAAATTAGTTTTTTGCCCATATATCACTGAATTACCCCTAGAGGTCAACCTTTCTGACAAGTTGTTAGTGCCGTATATCAATGTGATTTAAGTGTCATTCATGTTTAATTTTGAGCCACATCATAGTTAAGTTTATGTTTCCGCCCATATGTCATCACTAAAGGACCTCTGGGGGTCAACCATTCCATATAACTGATGTAGACATAAGTAGTTTTAGTATTGTTAGTCCATATGTAATGAGAGGATGCTTCATTAGACCGCAATATATTTTATTTCAATATTTGGTGCCGTAATTATCTATAGATGAATCGGCCCCAAATCTTCATTTCACAGCTCTTTTTGAATTTTGCATAAAAAACGCAAAAACCATTATACCCAAAAAAGATTTTGTTTAAAAACATTTCCAACTATCCCTTGTGCCTGAGCCAAAAAATTTGGGGATTTTAACGTGGCCAACTCCCCCCAGGAGTGCTTGAAAAAGCCAAGCTCGCCTATCTCCTCAATGGTATGAAAAATCTTTGAAAGGCCCTGTAGGTCACAGGTCGAATTTTAGGTATATGGTCAACTACATGAAAGTTGTGTAGAATTTCACGGGCTATCTAGAGTGTAAGTACGGCCAAATGGTCCTTTACAAATATTAATTCTCTTCTATGTTGCAGTATGATCAATGATTTAATTATATTGTTCAATGTAAGTATGATTTGTATCAATTTCAGACTTTTGGGAACTTTCTGGAAATGTGCACGTGTGGGAGAACGGCTCAGTCCTTACGTAGCAGTGTTCTGTGTGGCTTTAGCATTTACATTGCTGTTTGTCAACTGAAATAAAATAAGTTTTTTACAAAATTAATGATGTGCAATGAAGACACATCCAAATTTTCTAATTCTACATCATTCAACTTTTTACCAGAGTGTTTGTAGTATCAATTACGGTCAAGCGATTTGTGCTCGTTTTATGTGCAGCGTTACATGAGTAAATATGATCAACAAGGTCAAATGAATTTCTATTTTTCAATCATGAGTGTTAACTCCAAGGGGTCAGACTAATCCATTCTTATCTGGCACCTGCACCTTGTAAGTATGTAACTACAACCCTACAACACTATTTTTGTTTGGCTAACTACCCTATGTTGATTTCATAATCTCTCATTACGTACACTTAGGATTTTAATACTAGATTTGCTATTCCATTAAACAGTAAGCTATTGGAATGCAGATATACAGTAAGGTAGGTGTTATGATCTTGATAAGATCAATGCAACAAGAAAAATATATGAAATATTCACACTCATTCAACTTAATTAGACTGTACATTCTAATTACATTGGAGCACTCGACCATGACTTTTTTTAAATGATCGTTAGCCTTGAACGTATGAAAAACAGTCCCGGATTTTTGAATAAACTGGTTACGCTTACGTTGCTGCAATATTAATTATCTGTAACAAAAGCGTGTAAATTATTTAGTAAATATATTTATTTACGAATTCATGCACGTCTAAATTGTGCTCACATCGTCACAACATAATAGTAAACCCTAACGAACGGAAGGACTACAAAATCTGTAAAACATAATTTTTCAGTGTTGGTCAGTTGGTTGTGTGATCTGGATTTCAGGAATTCACTTTCTATTTAAAAAAAATAAGTACAGTAATCAACTCGTACTGTAAAGACCGCAACTATCTTGCTAGGAGTAATGTACACAACAGATTGAAGGAAGGATTGCAGATCTCATCAAGTAAGCAGCCCCTACTGCATAAACATCACGCACAAGTAAATAGCAGTGTATGCAGATTATTGCAGATTTGTTGGTTTAACTTCAGTGGTGGTGGTGTGTCTCCGTTTCTTCAGGGAATTAACCCGTCCATTCGGAAAAGAAAACGTTTGCATTTCTTGATAGTCGTGGGCGTCAATATAACCACTTCAGGGCTTATGTACTTTTCGTTGACAGTCTAGCAGAATCTATTATGGGCACTGTTCACTTATATGTATATAGTTATATGTATATCCTGTAAGTGCTTCGTGCAAGCTCTCGTTTAGTGCACATAGCATTCTTGTATATATATGTAAAAGGACGAACGTAAAATATTGATCCCGATGTAGGTAATCTGAAACCTTTTCACTATAGTTTTATATACGGAGGACTGGGGGATGGGGATAAGTACCTAGCAAAGAATAACATGACATGTACTACATACGAAAGAAAATTGCCTTTCGTCCACAAGGCACATCGTACGCGAATCTCGTGCCATAAGTGAAAAAGTAAAGTGTTTTTTGTTTACTCGAGTACACCGTATGTCCATGCAAGCACAAAAACATCAATTTCAATAGTTTTTTTTTAATTTTAGAAAGAAAGTTGTGATTTCTTCTACAAAACACTTAAAATTATTATCTGCAGTGTTGCACTAAAAATAGTTCACCATACAAGGGCAGTTCATTTCAGTAGCCCACGAATAATTGGTGGTTTTCACACACCACTGGAAAGCATCAAGGTGAATTCGATATCCTAAATATAGTCAGAGTATCAATACATGAAAAATATTTATTGAAATAATAACCTTCTTTAGTTTTATAGTAAATCTGTGCTCATTCTGTAGATAGCGATAAGTAAACCTTGCCTACAACATGTAATGCTACACTGCATTTTGTTTACATCATCACTTTAAACACATTAACAGGTTTTCGTGCTGAGGTTTCGTATTTTCACCATATTTCTCACTTCTGTCTACTAGCTTTCCGACTTTCTCGTATTTAATTCAGTATTAATGGTGGCTGGCTCAGATGAGCGACTGAGGTACAAAGACTCCAATGAACCTGAAGAAATTTTCCGGAAACGTTTGGCATTGACTGCGCTGTTTTGTATTGTATGTTTTAGCAATAACTTGGCATTCCAAGTGCAGAATAAATTATGTGTGCCAAGGCAATGTGACCTATGAATGAAAATATGATATAATAAATACCTTTGTAAATACTACTATATGTACTATATTAACCTTTACTTTCCCCAGATATTAAAAACACAGATACTTTGCTGCCTTGATAGCCTTTCCGCCATAAAAACACTACAACCAACAACCAACCAACCTCTATTTGTGGGTTTCCCTTCTCAAGGCTGCAAGTGACAGTGAATGATACGATCTCATTGTGATATTTCTTACAGTGCAGAAATAAGAGCATGTCACGGTTGCAGCGAGCTTGTAATATAAACTGGAGGATCCGTTGGCAGAGACTGTGCACACAGATGGACTAGATCCTATTCCAAGTTCTAACCCATAAGCTATTTTTACCCATTTATCGGCCCTTCACGGCCGAATCTTTTGTTAATTAATGCTGCTCACTAAAATGGTATTAGGTAATTTATTCGTAAATACATAGTTACCTCTAATTGGGTATTGGTTAGCATTTACATGGCTGACGTGACTGTCACTCTACCACTGTTGTGATGGATGTTGTCCATTTTTTTTAAATCCTAGATATCCTATGATCTTAGGTATTATCTTGGTAATATCAGTCTCTGGACAACCAAACCGAAATATTTTGTACCATGAACAAGTATAAATTCCGAATTCTCTCAGTTACAAATCAATTATGTACTAAGTATAGCTTTTGTACATAATAGGTACAATAATAGTTAGAGTGACACGTAGGAAGGATTGAAGTGTGTAATTGAAAAATAAATAACCAACCACAGAAAACAATTTGTTGCTTAATTGAGATATGTAGAATTTTTAATTGGACAGTTTTCGTCGCACTACAACTTTCGTGAAAAATGTGTGACGTGTGTAATGAATCATTGTATATCATTACTAGTAATGATATACAATTGACACTCGATACCGCGAATCAAAATGTGTACTACAAGTGCCATGTTGTAAGCTGTAGATATGTACAGGGGTGTGCTGTGCAAAGCCGTGGAATACCATGTAGAGAATGTTAGTGCGCATTTAATGAATTATCGTTATCATTCACCCCAGATAAAATCATCACATGTGCACCTAGCTGTAAAAACACAAATAATTTTGTCTGTTTTAATTTTTTTCGACTGCGATACTTTTCCCTCCGAAAACTTACTTCCCTTTTTACTTCACTCATATTTCTGTAGAACCACAAAATTCGATTGGAATTGGTGAAAGTTTATTTGGCTACATTTTAGTGAATGTGAAAACAGTGAATTTTAGGTAAAATGTCGAAAGAACAACGTATCCACATGATTCTAATGAAATTTTATCGGTTGTAGTGAAATGTGGAATGCTGAGCTCAAGAGTAAGGTCAGTTGTCAGTTCACAAGGTGAGCTATCCTATAACTCATCAAACGCTCTAAAAAGAGTAATGATGTTTACAATTTTTCATAAGGATTCCTCGTTTTACTGGATACCCCTGGATAATAAGTGTGGACAGTATACTCAAGTATCAAGGTTAGTGTGGTGTAGAAAATCGTATTGCTGAAAACAGACGGAAACCAACGAAATTGATACCACATGAACACATTTTCACTTGCTCAGTGCGCTTTTCAGTGCTCAATGTCTCTACATACATTTTTATAGTCCCAGATGGGAAACTATGGGGAGAAGTTTTGTCATTGTGTGAGCCCAGTTGAAAAAGAAAGAATGACATAAAAACAAGGACGCGGAAGGAAATGAGTCAAAAGAATCGAAAGTATGAAAATAGCAACTGAAGCGATTGTAGACGGATACAGCGTACATCCGAATCTCACAGCAAAGTTCTTTGCTCATTTTGTTAAGAACTGTCTTGGAGCCTGCTGTCGCTTTTTCCGCTTGCTACATTCACAAGGTTTGCCTAAAGAGAGTTATATAAATATTTCAAATGTAAAAAATTGTGGGTTAGACCCAGGCCCAAGTATGGTTACTTGTATTAGGTATTAAGTAACTAACAGGAAATTTGAAAACCGTAATAGACAATTAATTTTTGCAGAAAATTTAATTGAAGATATCTAAAAGCGATAATGATAAAATAAGTCAGCTCATTGTTAGTAAATATTAAGCTAAAAGAAAAGCAGTGAATCTAAAAGCGATAATGATAAAATAAGTCAGCTCATTGTTAGTAAATATTAAACTAAACGATAAGCAGTGGAATTAAAATTGACGGTTGTGAACGCTAATTTTTATGAAATGACTAAATAATCGGAACATTATACCTAAAAGTGTGATCGAAAATCAAGCCAAAAGCCATAAAGCTACGCTTTATGGCTCAGCAACCTCTACGCATAAATGAAGGCTGAATATTTCAACTCTTGTAATCTCATTGGACATATAGTTTAAATTAGCTCTTATTACGCATGGTCGAATCTCGTATCTCAGTTTAAATTGATTCACACTCGCTTTAGTTACATTCATAACTGCAGTAAATATAAGTACAGGGAGTAAAATTAGAACTGAAGTACTAAGTAAATACATTTTAAGTAGAGTACTTGTTTTTTTGCCTACAAGTATGCACAACACGCAAATCGCATTTACACTGGAGGCAAAGATCGTACATAAAAGGCCCAACATTCAAACGGCCCAATACCAGTAAAACAGAGCAGCAATGAATATAGGTAAACATTTCAGTAAAAAGTGAATATTTTCCATGTAAAGGCTGTCGTAGTATTTGTATATTACATAATATACTATAATTCTCCACCCATATAAGTATATAGTATAGTACTGTAGAGCTATAGACAACATATACTAAATACATTATAACATTGTGGTAGTGTTTGCCTTTTGTACACACTTTATAGTTAATGCTTTTCTAATACTTTCCATGAATAATGGTCGTTTCAGTTTAGCATGTTTGCATCGTTTACGTGATGTGCGTATTAGGAGCGCAGTACGTGACGTTCCTACAATCGTAACATGTGGCTCAATTCTCACCACAAATAAGTTGACGAGCTTAGCAAGCAAAGTTTAAGAAATGTTAGCCCTAAATAGGGAAATGATTTTAATTTTCAGTCTCGCAGCAAAAATGGTGTTTAAGCCCGAGTGACCCATATAAATATGTATATATTCAACAGCAGCATATATACATACATTAATATAAATAGGTACTATTTATACATACATATACAAACAGACCAGAAAAGCCGCAGATAAGAAATGGCATATAAATAAATGAAGGAGCAAGCATAGAAACTGTTAGTGAATGACAGCGATTAGGAAGCAATTGCGAAACAAATTTACACAATTATCCCTTCGGTTGATCACACGTTGGAACATAATGCGAACTTTGTAGTGTATAATGTGAAAGGAATTATACAGGATACTGTTTAGCAGAATTAATAATGCAAGTCATATGTACATGTCCGTATGGAAAAGTACATGGAATAAAAACGCACATATGTCTACAGTTACTCAAAGTAATACACGAAATAAAGTCAAAGGATGGTTCGTTAGTAGATTAAAGGCATACACAGTTAAAGTACTATAGAAAAGAACTGTGTGCTGCTGCTGCTGCTGCTGCTACACCGAAGCTGAATAAGATACAAAAGAAGAAAGGAAGGAAGCCTGGAGGAACGCATGAGTTTACAATATAAAGCTAGATTGTACTATGTGTAGTACTACCTTCACAGCTCGCATACAGAGTGAACGAAGCCCGGCAGCCCACACATAAGTAATACAACAAACATGCAGCAGCAGCAGCAGCATAGCAGGGAAAGAAGTAAAAGCGGCTAAAGGGACTTTTCCAGCACAGAAGTGTAGAATTGAAGCGGGTTAGCTGGCGGAATGGAAAAAGCACCCAGCCACCAGTAGTCTGGTATTGCCGAGCACTCGCTAACAGTATACATAGAGCTGTAATGCAAGTCTAAGCCTTAACGAGAGGATTGCTAGACTGGAAAGAGAAACTGGGCTAAATGTGAACGCTCAGTCGCCAGTCGTGACTCGTCCTCCAAGGAAACACCACCACCAGCATTCGATGAAAGAGCGACGACGAGAACAATAAACTACTCAGCCTACCACCACCACCACTGACAATATTAGTATATACCGTTCGTCTCTCTCTCTCTCTCTTCTCTCTCACTGTGTGCACTACGACCACTCTTCCGACTCTTCTCCTCAGCCCCCACCATCAACGTCACCCACACACAATACAATACAACCAAAGCTCCAAGACACATAGCAACTCAATATCTTAATCACTTAATTTCACTTGTTCATTTTCAGCCTGTTCTCTCTTCGCTCTTCTCTCTCTCTCTCTCTGTCTTCTGCTCTCTCTCTCTCTCTCTTTCCTTCTAACTCTGTCTGCAATAAATCTTGTGCTTAAGCAGAAAAAAACAGTTTTATGGGCAGTGGTAGTGTTTTCGGGGCCATCACCGACGACGAGGAATTGCCAGAAACTTTTAATCATGAAAACTGCTCACCGAATCAGCCTACAAATCATCATGAACGTGGAAACGGTCATGGTGTAGCCCAAGACTAGAATTGTGTGCAGAGGTGTGTGTGTGTTAACTCTCTCTGGTCTGTCTAGATTCTATTATTTCCCTTACACATGTCTGCATCTTGTCTGTCTTCACCACTCTCTGTCTTGTCTCTGCATCCGTAGCAGCCCGTTTTCAGCCTGAAACTGAATTTTCGTGTGTCTTCTCTCATCTTTCACTCTCTTCCCATAGTTATTAAACGTACTGTCTGTACTGCACCCCTGATTAACTGTGTTAGTTCCTATTCTCTAATAATTAGTCTGTATAAATATTCAACATTTTCGATAGCATTGTTTTCTCTCTGGGTGTTACCTCACTCGTGTTCGCTTGCTGTAAACATCGTGACGATTTCGAAAGCAGATTCTGCTTTCCATTTGATAACTGTCTTGTTTCTGTGTTTATAAATATCTACTACTGTGTAACACTGCTTCCCTTTAAAGCACGTTAAGCTACTATATACCGAAATAGGGCAAATAATGGTAAACACAATTTGAAAGAAAATCTAAAGTCATTCAGTATATTGTGGATCCTGTTGTAATTCTCAGTGTATGAATATGGAGAAATTAGTGGAGGAAAGCGAACAAAGCTCTGCGGATGAAACGGCGAAAAGTCGGAGTAATTACAGAAAACATGTATCGAGATTTCGACAGACGCGCAGAGTATATCGAACGCGATGGAGAAACCTGATTGTGTTTGGAGTGGTTCCTTTGGTGTTGTTCTGTTTGAGTGACGAGGGACTTGTGAGCGGGGTAAGGAGCCCTGATAATTTTTACTATGGACAAAGGACCAGCTACCATTTTACAGGCGCCGCCCAACTCCAAGTGCAAGATCCTATATATTATGCTCGATTGTCAGAATCTGGAGCAAGTGCAGAAGAAAATGGTACGTCTGAGTCGAAACCGCCTGAAAAAAACGGCACAGGTAAAGAAGGACAACTTTTTCCGCCGGATTTGGTAAGTCTTTAAATCTTTGTTGTAGTAGTATCTAAGCTTGAATGGATTTTATTTGAGTACACAGTGCAGTAGAGGAAGATCGGGAGAGTGAGACAGATTACCGATATTATTGATGCTGCCCTTTAAAGTGCTTTTTATAACTTGAGTTGTGAGAGAAGCATCGACTGCATTTAGGACACTGTAGGGACGTTCACCCGCATGGATTCTGATGTGTCGCTTTAAGTTTAGTAGAAAACCGTTTAGTATAGCCCTCGTTAGTGCATTGAAAAAAACATAAAGAGAGAACACTTTATTAAAATTAGCCATGCAAAAACCTAAAATTTTTTTTAGATCACCCTGTACTTACTAAATATGTTGTCCAGTGTGAACCAACAAATGGCTCTTCATATGAGCTGTTGTTGTAGTGTTTTCCGATCACTGAAGACCAAACTGCAGGTCTAAATTAAAATGGGTAAAAAGTAATTAGGTTAGGTTAAATACAAGATACACATTAAAATGTCCGTCATTCCGCAAAAAAAAATTACCTGTATTTTACATGGAATAGTTTTTGCAACCGGAACATTTATTTTAGTTCCCTGAATGCTGCTTCGCAAGACAATAGGAATTCTTTCGTCCAGTATCTCTGATAAGTTGGCCAAAATTTTCTCGGACTTTTGAGGTGTAGTATGCGATGCAACAGCTCCAGCCTTAGGTCTTGTGTACGATCTTAGGTCGTTTCCGCAGGTCGAATCTTTTGTGAAAATTCCTGTGCTAAATGTATCTTTAGTCGGTTCGGTTTTGTAACCTGTTCATGAAATATCTGTAGGCTAAATTTCTACTTGTATATCCTTTCTCCACTTTCTCCATATTTTATGCCTTCATTAGCTTAAATAAATATAATCCAGTGTTTCGTGGTGGTTTAAACCACCCGGTCGTTTTAGGTGGTTTTAACCAATTTTACCTGATCAAAATTGGTCCAATAATTGGTCGAAATTTAAAAGAGAGAAACAACAGTAGAGTTAATACCGATGTGAGCAAGGCAAATCAAGCGCAAATAATAGTTACTGTATACTGAAAATACCAAGACATAAAGCTTTCACGTTCACGGGTTCACGTAATCTTATATTTCAACCAAAACGACCAATTTAAAGCATTTCGACCAATAAAAACCGGTGGTCCGGTCAAAATTTAAAAAAGCCGGTCAAAACGAAACACTGAATTTAATTACCTTTGTCAACCTCTTCTCCGATTTTGCATATATCTTGCTTGGCACTGAACCAATTTCGATATTTCCAACTTCTTGCTGCGAGCTGAAGAGGTCTCTTGGTTTTGGAAACGGTTAATAGTTTTTTCCCTGTCAAATAAATTTGGGTAAGACCTTTTACTAGGCAAGAAATGTGTTTACATTAGGAAAAACAATTTGCATAAAAATATTAGGTGTTGTGGCTGAAACTCACTGTTAGATCCGTTCAGTTCGCGAATTAAAACTTTTCATTTTTGTTCTTATAAACTAACAACAATGAAAGGTTCGTTCCGGTGTCTACAACGTCAGGTGGATTCACTTTGACACTACTCAACAATCGTTTTGCACACATTTTACTTATTTGCAAAAAAAAGTATCATGATTATTAATTTCAATAATTCCGCTTACTCAATATTTCTTGGGCATCAATTTGTCTCGCATCTCCCATATTAGCAGTAACGATTAGCATATTACGAATACCAGCAGCGATTACCATGAATGTTTCTTCTGTCATTTTCTAGTTCACCCTCGAGGAGCGTCGCAAAGGCGCCGTTGCGTTCTACATCATGGGCGTCATGTACATGTTCGTCGCTCTGGCCATTGTTTGCGACGAATTTTTCGTACCTTCCTTAGATGTTATTATCGAATTTGGGGGAATTCAGGTACGAATAACCATATATTTATAATGTGCATTTCAATATAGTTACTTACTAGCAGAGAAAACATTACTTTGCAGGCTTTTTTAAAAAAGTAGCCTACAGCATGTGTACCAACTACAGTTTTTGAAACTGCGATGATCATTCATCTCTTGCATGTTCTTTTGTGGAAAAGATAAATGCTGCCTTAGAGGCAATTTGAGTTTAGCTCTACGAATGTTGTACAGAAATACGTGTCTGTACTACATAACAAAACAACACTATGCATAATATGTATGAGCATTGGCACAATCAATAATATATTTCTAGTGTAACAGAACTAACTATAACCTATCTGAAGAGCCTTATCTGGTTTTCTTTACCGTGTGTTATCGATTGAATTAACATTGCTCTTGAACCAGAAATGACCGCTGGTTGTCGCAGGACAAAATACAATAAATGTCCTTCTCCAGATTTTTCCACTCTCTCGAGTGCTCCAGCAATAGTAATACGAGTAATGTATACTTTAAGAGACATCCCTAAATAATAACTGTATAGTTACGCTTACATAAACACACCTGCCTACCTTAATAAAATCTATACATAGCCACCTTGGCATACCTTCGGTTCGAAACGGACACATTTACTTACACATTCCAACATGGGCACATGGTAGGAGTTGACTTTCCAGGTAGCGTAGTTCTTGCAGAGAACCAACCGCTATGCAAGTTTTTCCCTATACAAATACGTAACCACAGTACGAAGTAGCCAGAATACACAGAAGGGTGACATTGCTCTGCTTCTGGAGCAGAGCATACCGCACAGTCATGCAATCGCTAATTAAGCTTTTATATACTAAACTTACTCATTGAGATACAGTCCCAGTAATACTTTCAGTTGGGTAGCATGTAATTACTATGCACATAGTGCTGTTTCGTCGTAACCAACTTTCCGCTGCCTGCCTACTACTACTACTACTACTACTACACTGTAAACCTCAATCTCTCACTCACTCGACAGTCACACAGCAATAAATCAATGATCATTCATTACTTCTAAGGAAGGATTGAACATTTTTTCACCGTAGTGTCAACTACGACAGTATACCTAACGATGTCTGTCATTTAGTATTAAATCTAACTGCTGTGCTTAAATATAGCTACACATGAACAGTGTACTGTAATATGGCTCTTCTACATATACACGAATCCAATGCAATAAAATATTACGAAGAGAGAATAGCTTAATAAATTATGGTGTGGTTGAACCGAAGGATGTACTTGCATTCTTTAACATTGGTTGCAATAAGAAGCAAAGGGAAAGTCGTACATTGATTCTCAGACATAATAAAACAATAATTTACGGTGCATGTTTTGGGCTTTCATGCCGAGAACGAAAGGGCCTTTGAAAGTCAATTACTGGACCATTGTAGAATTTTGGGCAACATTTCGGCTAGATGTTGAGCCATCGATCAAAATATACGGGCAGGTCATGAATGGATTTTCTAATGAAGTCAGATAGGTAGCCGTTTTCAAAATTGACTATTGAACTGACAGACTGACTGGCATGTGAACCTCAGTACGTAATAAGAGTCCCAGTGAAAATATCCTGACTGTACTAACTTTTTTGCAAACATGGAGGTGTAATGGGGTCTGAATTAGTAGTTTTTTGTTTGGAGGTTAGACCTGGTTCATTAGCATAGCTTATAGGCAGCCCTGATACCCTGGTACGACATTCAACGTCAACAACAGCGTGTAGCAGAGAAACAGTATGGAAAATACGCGTAGTACGGTGTAGTACGATTTCGTTTGACGGTGGAGACGCGTTCCATTTGTAGTATTACACAGAGCATTATCTTTTATGTATTGTATCATTAAGGAGAAAACTTAGATCAGAGAATGTTTTCATATTAGACATTCACATCAACTTCCCTGTGCTCTCTGCTACCGTGCAACAGTGCAACAGCTCCATAGATACAATTAACTAATATTGGATGCACATGGAGAAAGAATAGGGCACACGTTGTAATGAACGCGACTTTGTACCTTTCTCCTTCTCGTACCTACCAGTATGTAGGCATTCACGGACGACTTTGGACAATTCTGTTACGGACTACTTACTGTTCCTTTGACTGCTGGTTACACCAGGCTTTTATGTTATGTACTATACACATAGTTTTAGTGGCTTCAGGTTGTGTTCCTACACTTCATCATATAGCTGACAGCAGTTGGAAGCACTTTTGGCCTGTAGAAGCGTTACACTTTTTCCTTAATTGTGCTTTGTAAGAACTATTAACACAATACGTAGGCGGATACTTTCAGGTCAAACTTAAGAAAATCGATTTTGTATATAGGCCTTTCGCTGGATTGCAATTTGACCAACAACAACCTTAATCTTAAGATTCTTTCGTGGATAGGAACAGTTGTATAGTTTTGTAGGCTTAGGCTTTATTGTTATTTTGGGAGAAAGTTACTACGTAAAATGTATAGAAACGGTGAAGGAATAATGGCTATTAATGTATTTCTTTTTGAATGCATTAGCATACCACCTTTAGTATTTACTAAGTATATTGCCTGAAACCGATGGAGGACCCAAATAACCTTTGTGCATAGCCAATACCCAAAGTAGTATTCTTTTACAGTGATAGGATCAGAGTAAAAAAGTTGGAATGGGAGGAGCTCGGCAGTCATTGCATACTAATGGCTATTAAAAGCTGGAGGAGCAGCTTTCTTTTACATAGAGGAAAGGATAGTGAATAAATAATACGGAAAGGTCAGAGGTCGGCATTCGTTCAAGAATTAGTGGTAAAGATTTAGTGTAATTGATAAAGTGATTAAAGGGAAGTTTTACAAATACGTACATAAAATTGCGCGGGTTACCCTCAGAAGAAAAGTAAGGCTAACGGTGTTCCCTAGTGTAAATTATTATATGTATTTCGTTTTAAAGGGTTCTGGAGGTCGAGGTTCTACATTTTTACGGTTATCGCTTAATTTGAGCAGAGTTTCAGAAAGTATTCAACCTGTAGTAGTAGTACAATGATAGCTCGGTTAGCCAAAGGCAATAAGATGGTTTCCACTCCAACTGTAATATGTATTCATTTATAAATATTTGAATGTAGACGTACCGAGAATTATATTAAATAAGCACACACTTTAGTATAGAAAAATTCTAGGAATTGCTGAAAGTTTTTCAGCGAGTCAAAGGAAAACCGTGCGTGGGTCTGCACAGCACAGACATACATGCCTATACAATAGCACAGACTCAATTTCAATTGTATATTTTTATATGGTTTCAGGATGACGTGGCGGGGGCTACATTCATGGCAGCCGGCGGCTCCGCACCTGAACTATTCACCAGTGTCATCGGTGTCTTCATATCTAAAGATGACGTTGGAATAGGCACCATTGTCGGTAAGTAAACATTGTACAATGAAAATAAGTATGCAGAGAACATGTGGCATTTACATTACATTTTGCAATTTTTAACCTTGTGCAATATCTAGTATATAAATGGCTTTTTCTTGAAAAAAAAAGATAAATCCAAGGAAACCTTCCTTACAGAGTAGGTAGAGTACGGTACGTTTAAATTATGATCGCAGCGGCAGTATGACAAAAAACTGCTTGGAATGATATATACAGGTTGATGCAGATAAATGAAGAAGAGACGCTTGTAATATCTGTACAAAGTTTGCAACAACTGAGAATAGCTGTGTAGTTGTATGTATGTAGTAGTAGTTTAACAGAAGAGCCCATGGTTGAGGCGAAATTGAGTTTCAAGAACATGGAGACAATTTGTCACCGTTCTAGTCTGTAGTTCTGCTCAATAGTTAGTGGTCTATGGTGGGTCCCATGACGGGTCGTTGATCAATTTTGATGGATTTGTTGGGTCAACGGTGTTTTCTCTCTGCAGGATGTGATTCTCTGGATAAACATAAAATAAGCTAGCTCTCTCTCTCTCGTTCTCGTTCCCACTCTCTTTATCTGACTCAAATAAAGCCAAACAACGCGGGGAAACTTAAATTCAATCCGATCTATCTATCTAGTAAAGGGAGGACTCTGCTGGCTCTTTAATACTTCTCTGGTGGCTTCTGCGGACGAGAGACAGCCAGACAAAGAGAGAGAGAGAGAGGGAAATAGTCCGACTGACTTGGTTTGGCTTGACCGACTCTTTGTGTGTGGAGCCTGGCTATCGCGTCATGGCAAAAACCGGGAAAGTGGAAGAAGGGAAGCGCTGGCATTTATACGTTATAGGTGTATAATGCCAATGTCTGAAGTATTGTGCCTGGAGGTAGTGTAATTGTGAGGTCGTTCGTTCGTTCTGGTGACATGACTGCTTGCTTACTCGTATCCCCTGTCTGTGTTGTTATTTTGTAATAATGTATATTACATACTGCTGTCTACATGTTCCTGCCAAATTAATAGACTAAAGTAGCGACACTGACTTTGTTGTATGTATACTACATATAGTGAAGCAATGGAAAGTAAACCTCCTACTTAGGTAGCCTTCTTTCTTTCTCTCTATTCGATTGTGGTGTACATTCGTTATTTTATTATTGTCCTTTCTCTGGACTTGACTTCTATGTACGTCCCTTTCCAACATATTCGCAATATCTCTGCGTCATTTCCAAACGAGCCCACGATTTTCTCTAATACACCATTCATCATGTCGGACGATGGTAGAGCTGAGGACGATCTATATTTATATAAAACCATTAGCTTTAGACTCTCCGTTTCTGAAGACTGATTCGTTTCACTGTAGAATTGTGGTGTCTGAGCTTTCCTCTTGCCAATACAGATTGTGGAGTCTAGATTAAACAATTTACCCTTTCTTCCTGTGGTTATACACGGCAACAACATAGATGAAAATTAATGAGTTATATTATTCCTTTCATCATTAGAAATAATCACTTTGTAAGTAAAATTGATCACGGTTTCAGTAAACTTTTTATCACTTTATGATTAAATTTAAATTATTATTCTCATTGTCATTAGGAAATTATTCACGATATCATTTAACAAATAATCTTGTCATTAGAAAAATATTCATACAGTCATTAAACTATTCATGTTGTCAGTATTGTGTCAATATTTGTATCAACATCACAGTAGTTTGTAGAAATGAGGTCAAAGGAAAGTGGGTTGTAAATTTAATACTGATCAGAATAATTTGCAAAACTATCGTTATTGTGGTTAGGTTAGGCCGTTTCTGTGGCGGAGCCCCCAGCAGGGTATTGTTTTTTTAAATACTCAAAATTTCACTCGATTCTTAAGATTGAACGAACGAGTGAAAGAATGGGTGAGTGCGTTCACGGTGTACACGGAAAACTTTCTATTTTATTCCTGAATTTCTTCATTACTGGCTACGTTAAGATTAAATCTGTTTTCATACAAATGCTGCAGGTTAGGTTACATTAAATTTAATTATTGTTTTGTATGCAACACATACTTTCAGTTACTATTTTGTCAAATTAAATCTGCCAAATTTGTCTAATGACAACGGAATATTTTGTGTAATGATTGTATGAATATTTTTCAAAAGACATGTTTAATGATAGCTTTAATATTTTGTTTAATGACCGAATGAATAAATTTAATGATGAGGTGAATACAAAGTTTACTGCAACCGTGATTAATTTTACTTACAAAGTGATTATTTCTAATGATGAAAAATAAGACCCAAAATTAATTAGAGCTATGTATAGTAGTAGCCTTCAGTTAATGAATGAATATTCCTGCTTTCATAAAAGCTGCCGTTAACCGGCTGATATCTACCATGGCTTGCCCCCCATTCCTTTCTCTACATGTTAAATTGAATATGAATATCACTTACACTACAAGTCAGAGAGAGAAAGATATTTATTACGATTTGCAGCCGACGGACACGATTCCACAGAGAGAAATATGGAGGCTTGTGTTGATTTGCTAAAGTCGTGCACGGTACACACGGCATGTGCATAGGATATGTACTAGATTCTCATCATCGTGAAAGACTGACCTTTCTTACGCTACCTCATCAGATCAATTTCAGCAACACCCTTCACACTTTCAGAATTTGGCGTTACTTCACAAGCAGTTGAATTCGATGTTTCCAATATTTTATTTGCACTTGAAATCTATACTAACCTTTACTATACCTTGATTACGAATATGCCTGCAGACAAAGTAGATAAGAATTTTTCTATGGATAGGATACGTTTGATCTTTATTTTGGTTAACTACTTACGAACTTGTTAGTGGAAACAGGTGCGTCATAGTTTTCTTTCATTCAAAGATTGGGATTCAATCTAAGAAATAAAGAATGTTTGTTGAGCCGAAGGAATTGGACCTAATAATAGCAAATGTGGGTCATAACCAATCTGCTCTTTATGATTTCCTTTCCAAGCTCCACGTAACTTTTAAGTATGAGTCCTTCTAATAAGTTAAAGAGTGTCAGTTTCAGTTTTTTTATGTTTACCTATAATGCAATAAAGTTTTTCTTTGTACTATACATACTGTCAGGTTCTTTAGTTTCTTTCGACATTCAATTTAAATATTAACTTATATTTTATATGCTTTAAGTTGTAAAATAAGTAAAGTCACATTTAAATTAAAAATTTGCCAATATTTATACATGTTTTTATTTTATTTTAGGCTCAGCTGTTTTCAACATCCTTTTCGTGATTGGGATGTGCGCACTTTTCTCCAAGACGATTCTGCAACTCACCTGGTGGCCACTGTTTCGAGACTGCTCATTCTACTCCATTGCCCTCATTACTCTCATACTTTGCTTCAAAGATAGCAAAATCCATTGGTGGGAGGCGGGGATCCTCTTTAGCATTTACATCTTTTATGTTTTATTCATGAAGTTCAATCAAACAATTGAGAGAAATTTCAAACGGGTCCTCTTCAAGAATCGGGTCACTCGAGTCTCTTCTACGGATCATCTCATGGTTTCCGTAAGTGCCATTGTACGTAAACAATTGTGATCCTCCATGTTTCTATGTTCTTTCTTCTTTAACTCTTAAACTTCTTTCTCCCTTTACACAAACACTCATATAAGGATACAGATATATTGACTACATACACATTACACATGGTACTATAATATTAAGCAAAGCTTCTGCAGGCAATAATATCCTTATTGTAAGGATTGTGAAAGATTGCCTACCAAGATAACCATTTCATTGCTGTAAGAAATCTTTCAGTTAAAGGACGAGACACCGTAACACGTAACATTGATTAGCGGAACGTTCAGTGAAAGCACTTTAACCTATCTTGCTAATTGAAAGTGTGCAGAAGTCAAACTATTAGTGACATGTGACATTGTAGCTGAGAAGTAAAATAGATATTTTGAACGAATTGTGACTCGTGTGATTGCTCATAGATAATAATAAAGCGACTCAAGTAAATGACAACCGTGTGTAACATATACTACTAGTATATACTCTTAAAAATGCTTCTATAATTAAGAACTCGCTTTTTCTGCACAGTACAACACGAAATTGTACTGTGCAGAAATTTCTACAAGTTGCAAGTGTTACAAGGGTGATGTTTCTTTTTAATAAGTCAGACTTCCCCCGTTGTGTAGGATAAATATTTTTTGACTCCGCGATACGTGTATTAATATTTGAAGTTTGTGAGTCAGGTAGTAAGCATGTTGATGCATGATTACCACTTATGAATGATTGAGCATGGAATTTTGAGAGCCGAGCCTATAGCGGTTTACAGGTTCTTGACTCAACTCATGAATTCGTAATTCTTTCAAAGCATTCAGACGATGAAACCGTAAAAGCAAAGTGGGCCGAGTCGTCGACAACTGCACGGAGATATGAAACGTGGAATAACGTACTTACAAATATGGCCAAAGTATACACGGGCTCTGTTTAAGAATCTTCCCGTATTTACACAAAAGTATACACAGTCTTCCTTCTCTTAAAGATACTCACTGCAAGCATAGTACCAAGAGAAAGTATGGAAGCCCAACCCCAGTTGAATTTTCCATCGAATCGCATTTGCGCAGTGTTTGCTAATGTTGCGTGTCCGTCTTGACGTTAAAATTTGCCAATCACTATAATTAGATAGACAAGCCAAGTGATCGTAAATCAATCACGCACCAATAATCAAACTAAAGAAGACGAAGTTCAAAATCCTTCTGCACAAATATTTTCAAAAGCTGCATAAGACAATCGTATTAAGTCACAAAAATTTATTATCTTCTCGAACTTTCACTTACGGAGAAAGTGCATAGCATAAATTCCCTTTCGTCCAACTACCTACGTCCCTTTGCCTCAAAACTGACTTATTGCTACTAGCTTAGTTTTAGTGGAGTGGCATTCGAGCTATCCATAGACTCATTCTCACCGGAACACACAGGGCCGACAGCTTGGAATCATAACTTTTATAGCTAGCTCGATGGACATTTACTAATACAAATATCCGTACGTGAACTGAATATTACGACTACTGAAGCAATAAAACGATATCTACTCATTCTGTTTGTATATACGAAGGTACGAGTGGACTGCGATCAATCTCATACTTAATATTGGTCGGTTAGACTGTGGTGGTCGTTGTCGTTTGCAAAAAACATCGAATGCTATCATCGTATAAATGCATTTTAAACCGGCAGCCATGAAACTGGACTGCCAGTATCTTTTATGCAAGCGAATATCCAGATTATCGACTTTTACGAGAATTCAAAGGAAGTTCTTTCTCTATGTTCTACTCGTAATACCACAACGGGCATGTTGAAGAAACCTGAAAAATTATGGCGTAGTACACAAGACAGTATACAGTTAAGAAGGAAGGAAAAGTTTACACATCGTGCATACCAGTGTGTAGCTGCAGGAGAGTCTATTTTGACTTTGCTGTCCTCGCAATCACTCAACTGCAATATGTATCTTATTTTTACGTCACACGGCGCTCCATTTTAATTGGACGCTCCTGATAGTACTTTTTATTTACTCTCCGTGATGATTACGCAACTGGGCTCAATGCACTTCTAAAAGTTCCATTGTAGAAATGAATGAAAAAAGCCTCCGCCCTTGTCGTTACGGAAAAGCGAGACAACTACATATATGGTATATGCTGCGGACATAATAACATAACTTGGCGTAAGTAATGATACACAAATTAGTGAGGGACGTAAAGCTTGTAACGGTCTTTATTTGAATAGCACACGTAATTGCAGTCGTATGATGTATACTTTTCATGTTCCAGTAGTCTGCCTGTGTGAATATGCAAATACTAGCACTAATACTACAACAGTGACTGCAGGTTATAAGAAAATTGATCTATTTGCAGTACTTATGAATATTATTATTTTAGAATGATGAGTTCCAGAATAATTTCGAGTCACTCGGAGCGTAGAAATTGAAAACTACTAGTTTTATGTGTATCGTAAACAAAGACATTTCGAAAAGCACATTTACATTTAGATTCCTGCGTCGATAAGTACTATAAACTTGTTCTCTTTGTTCTGTGTTATATAATACGGACTGCAGACACGGTATTGATACAGTGATACACTGCTTCTTTATGTATGAAATGTCGCTGAACAAATATGCATCCAATTGCACACAGGAGTTTCATCTCGCTTCAACTGTAATTTTATGTACGCAGATAGGATTTCAGTGCTAGGTATCACATCACCAAAAATGCTTACATTAGTGCAATAGTTGCAGAGAATGGGGTACGGAACATGTGTTAGTCAGGGTGTAATATTACCCACCCCACGAGAGAAATTTGCTCATAAAATAAGATGGACAAATTATAGTTAAAATATTTTAATTTGACGATTAAAAGTATAAAATTTCAATTTTTCCCCACCTCAAGTCATTTTCCATTGCGTTTTCCCATTTCAAACTTGCTATTTCTCCACTCAATTTTTTAGAATGACGTCAGAGTTTTCTGCATGTTGCAGAATGTCAATTCTGCCTTGTTGTGTTCCGTTCGACTCTTAAACATACCGAGTCTTCATTGATAGATGAGAAAGTCAGGATTCGTTCTACACTATGTTGATGTAAATGATTGGGTTCTTGCAAGTTGTATTGGTTATGCAAGCACTATTGTCATTTGTATCTATTTCGGATTTTGTCGTTGTGATGCCTTTATTAGTTTGTAGACTACAGTCAGAGAATGTTGCCTTTTCCTATTCAGAACATTTAAACGATCGTAAATGGATGTCACTCTTTTTTAGAAAGTGGAGTCAAAGCTGGATTTGGTGATATTTACCTCAGAACTGAAAAACTTTGCAAATTCAGTTTCAAGATTAATGTCTCTACGTTGTATTCTCTATGCTAAATATTCAAAATGTGAAAGGAAGATTTACATCACATGGTGAATTTGGTTCTGAAAATTTGCATGATAACGATGAACCTTTTTTATTCTAATCCTGGGATTCAGTCTATTTTTAAGAGCTCGTGTAGGTGGGTGGAATTAACTGTATTACTTTGCTACAATCTCTTTTGTATTGTATTTTCCCTATTTAGGATAGAATGACAGTGTGTAGAGAAAAGTACTAATGTTGGTTAGGCTCAAAATTTTGTCAATGTTGTTATCTAATACATACACGTGAAATTACTTAGACTAATTATCCTGTTTCACTGTTTTAGGTTCACGTGCATTCTACACTTACTTAGACGTTAAATGTACGCTCAGAGCAAATAACACGGATCTTCAGCTTAAGCATCATCCAACAAACATTTTCCAAATAGTAGTTACGTCTAGCGTAATTCAAACCAATGTTTGGCCACTTACGGTAAAGTAGTTTCAGTTTCAGTACTACAACAATAATTCTTTTTTAAATTTGTTGTGCCTCCTGTGTGTTTATGTTCTCGAAGTAAGACATGGCCATTTATAAATACATACAAACTCTATCATAGGGATTTTAAAATTAAAAATGGGGTTGTACTACTAAACGACTTTGCTAACTGCACTTGATTGTGCTTAGTGTATGATGCCAACGGCACAGCTGTCACATTTATTATCCAGAAAAAAATCATTTGAATGAAATTCATAGCTAATACTTGTACATGTACAGATTAAGAACGAATTAAATTTGGCGAGAGACTGTGCCGAAAAAACAGTAAAAAAAAAAGAATGACATAAATTAAAGCGACAACAAAACCTTTTCTGTGACTGCACTAGAAATCAGCAAGTGAAGCTGCAAAATAAGGACATGAAGTCTGTGTACTAGTGAGACGGTGACTCATAGACAGTACATACGGAATTGATACTAAAGAGCTATTCAGACCTCAGAGAGGAAGGCAACTGTCCGTAATTCGACTATTATAATGCTACACACTATGTTGCTGTAATGGCATCATTGTAGTGGCTACATAGAAAGTAAAAGACAAGTTGAAAAAAATTTACGAGCTCAAAGTGACATTTTATGCGCTCTCTTATAAGAAAAGTTACTAAAAGACTCACATGTATACATACATACATACAGGAGGATGCGAATACATAAATTCTGTGCACTTATCTACTGAGAATGTGTCTCTTCTAGTGGCCTTCCCTTGGTTTCCCCTAAGATTTCCTAAGTAAGTCAAGTCACCCAGCCAGACTTGGATTGCAGCCTTTTTAACCGTACACAATGCACAGTATGAATGAGATACCCGAAATCCGACATGCGAGAACCAAGACCTTCAGTCCGTCGCTTCCCAATGGATGGGTCCTATCTGCATTACATTTACACGATATTACACGCCTTTTCTATTCCCTCACAACAAATATAAAGTATAAATGCCACCAAAAGTTGCTCAACGTTTATAAATATATACATGTCACCCTCCGCTCACAGTTTCCACTGCTCACATTAGTTATTGTTAGTTGACTTGGGCCTTGTGCTTAGTGCTTATTGCTAAGAAAACTTCTCGGCTCACTCTAAAAGTCAGACACTTGAATTAAATTTAATTAGACAGATATTGCACTTATTCATATTAGCAGATTCTCCGTAGCTCACTCACCAGTGAATGTGCAAGACAGATTCTAGAGTAGCGCACAGAAATGAAAACAGTACCTTTTATTCAGGTCAAAATTTATGCACTTGGCTCCAAGCCTACAATCAACAATCACATATATCACATTCGAAAGGAAGCTGGAGAAAATAGCGTAAAACATTCAAAATACTTATTAGAACTCACTTGCAATGTTCAAACTTTTGTCAACTTAACACTTCAAGTAGTTAAGTCGTTCCTTCCACTTGAATCTCAATTAATCTTCTTAAATTAGTATATAAACGCTAATCGTATGCTGACATGAATTTAGCGCGTCAATATGCATATACCGTAGAAGCAGAATGTATTGTATTACGTTTGCAAAGTAAACTGAAAACATTCATTGTAAATCCAAGTGCTCTCATTCGTACCACGAGCCCTGTTTCCATCACATCGAATGACCAAAATGTAGTTGAAGTTCTCAGTTAAGCTTTAGTACACTGGGATGCACATTAAAACAGCGTACAAATGTTATGCAGTTGGTTCACAAAATTTCTATTTACGTAGAAAGCGACAGTCCACCCAGTCCACGGGCATTCGGGCATGTAGTATGCGATTGGATACTGGAAAAAGGTATCTGCTGGCTTTGTGAAATGGAAAGCTTGACTCGTGAGCTGTTTCTAAAATACGACAAACTTCCACCCAGAGAACTTTGAAAGGAGAAAACTTTGTGTGTAGCCCAAACGCAAGTGGCTAGAGAAATAGGATTCAGGGGAGAATACATTTAGCATGCTACAACTCTACTATAAAGTCCCCATGTGCAAACAGACACAAGTAGTAGAAACACGGACCACCACCGAATGCACTCTTTCCACAAACTCCTATCAAGCAGACAGAATTACAGACTAAGTATGCCGTGACTCTGTTAAGTAATCAGTGCTCGCCTAAATAGTTCCATTAGGCGTTTATAATTTTTTGTCACTCTTCTTCACTGACTGAAAAGTTGCTGTAGACAATTACTCTGTCGGGCCAAAGTAGCCTGACAAGGGTAGCACAGTTCTTTGAAAGTCCTTACTTCAGTGCTCTCTCTCTCTATATATATATGGATATATATATATAAACGTAATATATATAATGTCCTTTGTTTGGCCGTCCTTTCTATTAGTGTAAGTATAATGCTTCCATTTCGTCACCTTCCCTTTGATTGTCTCCTGTGTCCCTATCGTCGTTAGCTGTACATGTGAAGGCTGGCTGGTTGTTTATTCTACAAGCTCATATTTAGTGTGTAGGCCAGCATTTAGAAGACAAGCACTTAGTAGATGTAGTTACAGAGCATTGACACATAGACAATGGGAACGCATCTTGCTCTCTCATCTTTGGAGAGACAGAGACCGAGGTCTGTTGAAGTCCTTGCCTCTTCATTGTAGGAATCTTGTTGTCTTTCTAGACATTTTCCAAATATAATGCACTTAGGGGCTTTCGCAACACAAACACTCGCCGCTAAATTCTATTTTATCAGATGCTCCTGAAGGAGACCCACGATTAATTATCCCTTTATTGCTCCCTTAAGTATTATGGTGAGGGAAGTTCTTTTAAGTCCATCGAATGTATGTACGAGTAATACCTTGGGAATCAATGCTTATTATAACTATTAAACGATTGCGAAAGACTTTACTGTGGCCGCCTATCATTATAAAAGTTACAAAGTACATAATCAAAACTAGCTGAACAAATGTGCACAAAAGATTTGTAAGTACTTAAAACGAATTGCGTACATAATGTGGTCTAAAGAATACTTGCTCTGAATGCGGTCATAGACTTTTGCGATTATGCTTCTCTGTATCTGCAAAGGTCAAAAGTTATTTCTAGGAACATTACACAGCTTCGGTTTGAATTTGGTGGAAATTTAATGGTGGAAACGTAAAACCAAAATGGTTTAAAAATGGATTAGAATATGCATTTAACTATCACCCTACGTAGTAATTAGTTATGAATGATTAGTTACAACGTAAATGTAGCTGTAACAATTTGCGACTTTACCATTTACGATGACAATCATGTGAACTTAAATTGTGCAAGTGCTCTTCAAGTTACTCTATCAGCAGATGCAGTTTTATACAAAGACATAAAATTGTTATTACAGATACTTACAAGCATCTTGTAGAATAATGGCTTTTTCTTTGAAATGGGTATCAGATAAATACGTATTTTAAAAATTCCACAGGGAATCATTTTTAGTAGTTCTCGACGATGTTATAAAATAGGACATCCAGACTTTGAATAGCTATGTATGTAGTAAGCACAATAATAGTGTCATTCACGGGGCGACCTATTTTCTGTTTAATATTTCAACCTAAATAAGTCCAATTCCAATAAACATACTTAAACTGGTTTGGTTTTTGTAATTTGAAAAAGGAATATGTCCCTTGAAGCTGAGTAGCAGGGGGTTTGCCATTATTTTATAAACCTGTAGAAGGTTGATAAATAAACAATGGGCTAGATGGCAGTAAATAATTTATTTAACTTCAGTGTAACTACACACATTTACTGTAAAATATAAATGAACGTTGACAAGAGCTATTTTCGCCGTCTTTGCTGATGGGTATTTGTAATGCATAAAGCAAAACCTAATTTGTGACAGGATGAAGGTAGAAGTAAGAAAGACTCTCCTAAATATTATAATATGTAAGAGCTTTTGCAAACGTCAAAGGCTTTAGTGAAATTTGTATGACGCAGTCTGCTGTATTTGCAATTTTCGGTATTCAGTGAAATTTCATCATGGAAAAACGCTTCAAATTACATAAAAACCTTATATATACATAACATAACCTCAACAATAAACGAAGGTTCTTGAAACTAAACCATGTGGATTGGAGAATTTATTTATAATAAACGTTACTACTGTATATAAACGATTTTGTCAAATGCGCACTACAATTGTAGGCATTTTATAAGTGAATTGGTTTAGAAATATTTAGAATATTGAGGTTGCATGCATCTCAATCGGCTTCTGAAGAACTTTTGATGGAAGTAAGCTTTATGGGCGTATGCCTTTAGCCTGGTCGCACGCACGTACATTGTCTCTTTTATTTACATTAAAAAAACAACGTGTTGGAAATATTACGTCAGTTATTGAAAATTTACGATTTCTGCAAATTTAGTAATGGCGAAGATTTATGGTAAAACCCACAGAAACATTGTTTATTACAAAATATTGAATTTGTAATATTAGAACTAGATATATTTTAGCGTCTCAGATGTAATGTGTACGCAGTACGCGCAATAACAGGAAGCACATTTGTGAATGAATGAATGAGTTTTATTTCAAAATCACATGAGCCTTTTGTATCTTATAATCAATTGTAGTCTAATACATACATGAATTGCGTTGGAAGTCAAAAAGCTTATGCATTTACTCTATACTCAAGGGAACTGACTTCCCTTGGTAAATACTAAAAGCTAGAAGCATTACGCTTGAAAGAACTGTTGATTATTTCGGAATATTATCGATTTAGTATTTATACGCACATAAAGCAAGCAGATTACTCGTAAGTACTGAAGAGCAAACGAATTGTAATTACACATCATGCGTGAAGATTCTCAACTGCTTATCTTAGTTCAGCAGCCAGTATTAGTGAAAGGCCCAACAAAAAACTTCCATGAAATTACACTCTATAATTTCGTATTTCGTACTATAAAGTACGTAGTTGCAGTTGTTTGTGCTATTGTGCTACATTCTGGCTTTATTATAAAATTAATGAATACAGCATGGTTCTTATCTCCGCAATGCTGTTGGTCGAGAAACTGTATGCATGTATTTATGTATGCATTCACTATTTGTATAGAAGAGATGTGGTGCCGGTGCAGTAGTCAGTTTGCGAGTCTAATTTTAATTTTAAATGCAAACCTTAATTCTATCCTACAGTTGGGTTGAACAACAAAATGATGAAGAGTACATGGTCTCTCTGTGTTTGTAGATTGGTTTCGTATTTGTATTTATCTTTCGAGAGTAACAGTTTTTGAATGCGGGGCATTGCTGTTTGCATAATGTGAATATGCACATAGACTGTTGAAATTAGTGTGTAAAGATCTCTTAAAAGGTTACCAGAAAGCTATAAAAAAAATGTCCCAATTTTCTTTCCATCGATATTAATTCTCAAGGAGAAAGAGACCCATTAAGTGTAGGCATCATATCCGAATTAAGTGATGCATTTAATAGTGGAATTGCGTCAAGGTGCGTGCTTGTTTTAACGCTAGTAAAAAATCCCTAATTGCTTAAGAAATCTGACAGAAAATGACCTTCAGATAGCATTGGGATTTAGTACCACAAAGCACTTTCTTTTTAAAGATTCCATTCCACTGCTCCATTTCTGCGACTTACTTTCTTCAGCTCAATATGCTACAGTGTAAGTTTTCTTTTCTTTTTGGGTTGTATATATCCCTGCTACCCTAGAAGTGAGTCAGTGATAAAAGTCATTTCAAAGTTTGAGATCGCAAGTAGAATTCCTGCTGGCATAACAGAAAAGAAGACTTTGTAATGAGAGAAGTACAACACTTGGGGTCTTCTTCTTTTCCTTACAGGGCCACATTGTATTCGGCGTCAGAGCACAGTAGTAGTTTAATTTCATGTGCAAATTTAGGATGGCAAATACTCGGATTAAACGTATAATATTCTTTTCAAAGAGCTTAAAATATTCTCAGCGTTTTTTGAAAGTTTCTCTAGGGGGTAACGTCTGGCAGACCAGGAACAACGGAAAAGCGGAGATCGTCTTATTGTCAGGGAGGAAACTTAAATGGTAATGTAAACGTCAGCGAGATAGTTTCCAGCGGTGATTACAGACGCAACCTCTGCCTCAAACGATAGCACAGAGTTATACTGACGCCACTCTTTCATGTACATAAGTGTATAATGACCCCCGCCTGTATAAGCTACACTGGCATTTCCATTTGAACTTTTCACAGCCAAAAAAAGAACTCCCTACCTCTTTCCATCACTTTAGCATTATGATTCGGAAAATACTAGTGGAAATAGTGGCTCGCTGGTGTTAGCACATCAATGCACCAGCAGAGTATTGAGTCCTGTCCGAAAATTTATGCATGATGGGACATGTTGGTAAGAAAATGCCAAATCAATATTGCAGCTGCTGTGTACACTGCTTGAACTACTAGTGCCTAAGATAGTGTCCATTCTTATCTCAAATCTTCATTGACAGACATCGACTACTTTCAATCCAGTAGCACATCAAAGCATTTCTCACCTTCGTCATATTGATTGTTGGCATAGAGGTGAGTACACAGACAAAGTGGTCATAAAAGGACGCTTTCACTCACATGTTCGCAAACAACGACAGCTTTGTTTTACCAATGCAACAGTAATATCCACTTTGCACAGCAGCAAATCGCATGTCACTGAATTACATACATATAAGAGCCCATTTAAATCATCTCGTTATACTGTTCAACCAACTCTACATACATCGATGTTGAAAATTCTATGTGTTCACCATAGGTACTTGGCAATTACTATATTATTGCTACTGTGCAGGTGCTATTGACAATTTGTGTATGCTATCATCAAGGTTGTCATTATTACTTGAATACAGGTGAATTATTAGCACATTAGCAATGATAATTAAAAAACGTGAAGGGTTCGGTCCTCACAAAGTGCAATTTTGAGCTTTGCTCACCTTTGTGTTACTGTTAAACCTTTTACACGTCTTCAGTTCTATTTTAATCTGATTTCATTTTCCCTGCAGGGCTAGCGGGCTGGCATGCATAATAAAAGAGTTGTTGTTTCTTGAATACAGACCGGAGAGAGCAAATAGCTTGCCATGTCTATGTTTTGTGATGAGTATCTTACTATGTTTTTACATTTATCTGTACATACAATGTACACAGGTATTTACGTCACAAAATATATAGTTTCAGTTGAATAAATGAAAACATTTTCAGTTCACCGCGAGCTCTTTCTAACTTAGATGACTCACACTTAATTTAGTTGTAGAGCAATGCACAGAAAACCACGCCACACTCAGACATTGCATAAATAGTGAAGAAGGAAACGTACAAGTTATGAAGGAAATTGGCTCTGAGAATTCCTTTGGGCTCGACTAGCTAAAATTAAAGTGAGAAAGTTGTATTTCATCATTTCACATTCACATTCAGACTACATGTGTATTATTACATATTGACGATGATAGGAAATTTCATTACAACTCCACTGTCTGTTCACAAGTACTTTTCTCTTATCTTTACTTTCTAGGGTGGACATTTCTTCGTTTCACATTCATGGCGCCGATAAAACAGATACAATGTAATGGCATAATGGAATTTAATGGCATGATAGAAGGACCAGCCTCAACCAATGAAGTACTGATACGCACTTGCACAACATTTTCCTATTAAACGGTATTTTCAAAGTTACTTTTCATAAAGACCGAATGATATGATCTGTTTTCAATAGAAAAACTGTCATACGACTTCACGGTCCCTTCCTCTCTTTCAAGCATACCATCAATCAGTGCAATGACTAACGCAACTTTATTTATATTACGTTTTTAAACTTTATACATACTTTGTAGGTATATGTATACTTATCGAAAAACACGCAAAAGGTATCTACATAGTAAATAGCTATAGACGTTAAATAAACATATCATTGAATCTTTGCACTGACATACGAAAGTAGCTCCTTTCACAAATGCGAAGATATACTAGCGCGAACTCTAGCAATAATACCCTACTAAAATATAATTCTCACTATAAATAACATTAACAAATGCGAAGATATACTTAGCGCGAACTCTAGCAATAATACCCTACTAAAATATAATTCTCACTATAAATAACATTAGAGATGTTGTGTGAGTAAAGTGTACGTAGGCGTAGATTGTGCTCATATTTACCTACCACACTACATAACAGTACATGTTTTTCACTCCTTCATGGTCGTCTCGCTTTCATATATGTACATAATAATATGTGTTTGCCCCAGTTCTTGGTTATGAACCTTGGTTGTGAACCTGAATGTGATTCCTACCTTCAGGCAGATATTGTTTTCATTGTGCGAGCACTGGACTACCTGCTCCGTTTTGCACACCAATAACACCAAGCTGAGAGTGTTATGTTATAACAAACAGCAATCCTATTAAGTTTATATGCAGGATTCAGAGGAAAAAACTGTAATTCGTTTATTCAACAAATTGGGTTGCGCTTCAATGGATTTTCTCCGTTTTTAGACAATACATATATGTACTATATACTGTCTTCATTTTATTCATATATTTATAAGAGCTTAGCTCTCACTCACTCAGCACAGCATATAATAAGGAAGGATTGTATCGTATCGTCGGATGATTGGTTAGCTTTTGTAAGCAAATACAAAGTAAATAGCACATTTTCTATATTGTGCCATATTTCTTGAAGATTAGTAATCCGTAGACTGTGTAGACTAGACAAGTTAGGGGAGAGACGAAGCACAAGCACGGCGTATAATCCATTATTCATTGTTTCTGTCCTGCAGAAGTGTAGTATTAGTGGTCGTTGTTAAAGAACGCGCAGCACCAGGGATACTGATGAAAGCATGTAGTGAAATGAGAGCTTAGGGAATCTCACATCATTCTCACTCGGAACTCTCGCTCCTTCAGCTTTCTACATTTGAAATTCAGTTCAAGTGAGTGTGACATGAGAGCTACGTAGCTGCAATAGTAGTAAGTAGTAGGTGGCTGCAAGTTAAATTTCCACACTTCAAGTCTACCAGTGGAACTGTAGACATTTTCATGCTCAGCCAGTGGATTTCATGCTACGGTACTATATGTAGTTAACAAAAGGACTAGCCTATTGTTACATAGAAGATATAGTGTCGTCGTGAACCTTACTGCAAAAGGGTCTACCGGTTACACTTTACCTTACTAGCTCTCTCTACCTTTGCAGAAAAATACTCCCACAGTATGAATATACATGCAAGTGCAGACCATTTCTAAATGAGATAAGATAGGGGAAAGCAAAGCTCTTTGCAGAGCAAACGCAAAAGTGTGTGGTGGCCATTAAGCAAGTAGGGTCTTTGTGAAAAGGATTTTGCTTGCAAGTGGGACGTAAGGAGGAGTTACTTCATTTTATGTCATAGTTCATTTCACATTGACACAAATACAAGCTTGTGGTTGGATCTACATACATGGATGTATAGAGACTAAATATAACACGTATAGTAGTTGTGGTGAAAGTTAGGTGAACATATCTGTAAGAGTACAACGAGTGTCTTCAGCTAAGGAGATAAAGACCGTCGAGTACCTAAATGGTTAAGTGTGGCGAAAGTAATAAAGGGGACTTTGTATGATGTAAAAGAGAGAGCGAAGGAGCGAGATGAGATGCGAGACGATAACAACAGATAAGGATAGTTAAGCTGAGTGGTGCATGTATGTACAGTATGTATAGTAAAAATATGGAGGGACAATGTAGCACTGCTATGGCCACACATCAAGGACGAGTCGTGTGCAAGATGAAATGTCACATGGACATTTCTCGTCTGCTGGCTTGGCTTTGTCTCGTGCATCGCTCCGAATGATACATGAAGGCAACAAGAGCGAAATGATGACAAGGAGGAGATTTGGCTCGGAGACTGGCACAAAAGTACTCACATGACAGGCTAAAATGCATGAAGTGGAATGAAAGTGTCAAGTGGATCGTAATGAAATGTCATAATGATCTGCTATGTAGGCTACGTATTCAAGTGCATTTAAGTGTTCTGTGTGCACTGAGAGCCAGACACAAATGTTTAACGTTAACTTGTTAGTCCACATGTCACGCGTGTCCATTACAGGAATTCACCGTTTTCAGTGGATTCAGGGCAAGCTCAGTTGATAAAACAGAATTTTTCAAGAGGGGACTCCAAAAACAACAAATAACTTCATTGACATTTTGTGTGGGTAGCTGCCTTCTGTACATGAAATTAGAAACGGTGTGAGTGCCGGTGAGTGTAGTCAGCTTATGTAGGTATTTATTTGTGGATTTATGTGTAGCACTTCCAATGGGTCCTATACTAGAATGCACGAAGGCCACTCTTTTTAAAAGGTGTTCTTTTCTCTGTTATTTAGATCGTGCACGTAAACGAGTCTTATTTATTATGTCCGAGACGGATTTGAAGGTGCACTTTCGTATGATTTTATGAATGCGAAAAAATCTACTAGCTCGTATGCATAAATTGAAGGTGAACGAAAACTACATTAGGACGTAACGTAACATCCGCTGTAAGGAAACAATCGCTGAGAGAGAAATATGGGGGCAAGGTGAATTTGATTGACGCTTTGGTCTTGGCAGAGCTGTCCGGTGCTTTTAGCAGGGGAGTAAGGAAAACGTTTGCCGTGTTTCTAGGGTAAACCGGAAAATGGGCATAAAATATAATTTTAAGTAGGCAGGCGAAGGTGAAGTTAAATCAACGTAGCACGCCTACAAGCCTTTTCCCGTGCTTCTGGAATAATGGAAAATTCAGTGATTTATTGCGTAAGTTGCCCTCGTTCACACACAAATGAGTGGGTACTAATGCATCATTAACCCAGGTGAAACTCAATACAATATAGGAAGCCGGGCTGCGTACCTAACAAAATAAGAATGGTCTACACAACAGTTCATAATAAATGACGCTTGTCAAACACAAGGAAGTGTAATTTAGTACGCTGTATGATGCACTTATGTTTACATACGTGTTCAACAAAATATATTGATGTCTACAGTGTATTTACAATACAATACTTATTGCTTGCATTGGTAGTGTTAAAGCTGCTATTAGCATTCCTAATACATCTTGACGCTTCAAAGGACTTTCTCCATCTATTTACTAATGTGTTTGAGAAATGCTAATTCCCACTCGCTGTAGAATTTAGTCAGTAAATCGTTTAAGAACCCATACTGACTGTGGTAAAGGGAAGATGTACACTTTGATATTTACAAAATGGGAAATTAACGACTGATTCCCACTAGCTGTAGAATTTAGTCAGTAAATCGTTTAAGAACCCATACTGACTGTGGTAAAGGGAAGATGTACACTTTGATATTTACAAAATGGGAAATTAACGACTGTTTAATCCTCCAAAAGAGGAAATTTCTCATGGATAAAACATACTGTGTAATGTCGGTGATGTTTGCATAGTTTTTGAATTTTTCCTCCACGATACGTTTAATTAATGAAGCAAAATATGCCAGATTATCTACTTTAATATTATGAATTAAATTTCCAAATTTAGATGAATTTTGAGCGGAATGAAGCATTCGCTTATATTTTCTTAGTGTGAAAGTGGGTGGCTTAAAAATAAAAGATTCTGAATTTTCAGATAACGTCCATCTTTTAGGTGTACCAGAGGTTAATATAGTTGTTGTGTGAGATACACGGTCAGATACTCTCGTGAGAAAAAGGAGCTTGAGCATTTGAGCACGCAAAATGAACGAATATATATCTGCACCTATTCCGTTCGCGTTTACTCCTCCTCGTCTTATACTAAACACAGTATGATCATGCTGAATTGTGACCCGCTGTTAGTAATGCATGTATAAAACCGTTAAACCAGATAGACAGGAGGGTAAATTATTAGACCTTTCATTCTATGCAGCAAGAGGTATTTGTGAAAAAAATTCACTATATTTGTTTTCTATGGTAAACGTGGTAGACAGCGGATCTAAAATTCCTCTCCATTTCCTTTTCTCTCTTGGCTTCTGTCTTCTCCTCCATATTTCCGAAAAAGGTCATTCAGAAGAGTTTTTTTTTACAATTTCTGTCCATGTATTCCATTGAAAGTTGGTAATGCCTATGGGCGCTTGCCTTCTGCACAGAAAAATTCCTTGTATACTTTTATATACGTCTGAGAAAGTTCGTGTAGAGGCGCGCCCCACTATCAGCAGCACCGCGAGAACTTTTCTCCATCATCCAAGTTGGAAACGAAAGTCGAAATCGGAAAGCAGAAAATTGAATTCCTTCCTGCACTTTCTCTTTTAAAATGTGGGACAGTGTGGACCAGTCGATTGGTCGGGTGTGAGCGTAATATTGCGTGAAACGATAGTTATACTGCTGCTTCCTTTGTCATTGAACGATTTCACATTAAGTGAAGCATCTGCCTTTGCTGCTGGTAGCTATCACTATGTACTTTCACTGCTTGTTCAAAGTGAACAGAGTTTCACTTGCCTACTACTACAGCACATCTACAGAGCCCGTTTTGTCTTAGAAACTAGCTACACTACATATATAAAGGCCATAGGCACACACAGATAACTTTCAATCTCGTTTACTTTGTTCGCGTCATGTTTGCTTTGTGCACCCGTGAAGTATTATGCTTAAATTCTTGGTCTGTCTTGGGAACGAGCCCAGACTACCACCACCACCACCACCATTCCAGGGTGCATACAGCCCACGTGTTCCTTACTGTACATATTTTGCATTAGCCGACTTGCAAAAGCTGTCAGCTCCAACGTTGCCAGCGGATTTCTAATCGCTCACCATTACTGCCACAGCTACAACTACAACTGTAGAATTGCACGTGTCCTGTCATGGCACAACACGGTGATGGGAAATTGGTAGTGGAAGGAGCTCATTTTCTTGTCCAACTAAATGGAAATGCATATAAGCCGTGTCAACCTACTTTTGCATTTACTCCAGTGATATTATATTATTCGTCTGCATATGGCATTTTCATCTAATCTGTACTTCACGATCGAGCGCTCTCTATCTCTACACATTCCCTTTGAAGGTATCCTTGCCAATTTTATAAAACGAACCTATCTCCAAACAGGGTTTCCGATCGCTTGATTCCACTGGAATTAATTGGTTGTAATTAATTCCATTACTAGACCCTTGGCGGAATTTATTCGAATTTATCATTTTTGTGGAATTAATTATAAAACTTGTAGAAAAGAAAGATTTTTTAACTTTAAAACCTTTTTATTACTGCTAATCTAGCTTTTATGCTGTTTTAGTTAAAAACTGAGGGGTCGGATTAAGATGGGTTTAAAAGTGAAAAATAATTTTTTATAATGCTAGTATGAAGAATTCTGTAATAAATTTGACTAACTAAATACATATGTTGAATATTCTTGAAAATATAATTGATTCCATAAATTCCACTGGACCGGCATTAATAGGTGAAAAGTGGAATTTACGAAACCTCGTCTCCAACACAGTATTTATTTGTAGAAATATAATATAGAGCACCAATGTCTATTTACTTTTGACAGCCGAGTTTCTATTAAATGTACAAGCATACACATACATCTTTCTGCAGGAATAACTGTGCATTTTAATATGCAGCAAAAACACTGGAGTAAAATTCGTTTAGCACATGTATGATGAGCTTGATTAGAGTACTTACAGTTTATTGTTCCCTTGTTGGCCATCATTCATCACACAGTATACACTTAAGATACTAAAGAGTGCACTTCATGTATTGCGCAGTGTTATATTACATGGTCCAGTACAATTTAGTGGTTTTCTCCATTTTTCAGAGTGCATATGTATATATAGTGCACAACTTAAGCTGTTTGGATATTCGGCAATTTGAAATCACAAAGTTATTAGAGCTTGTCCAAACAGTGGTGGTGGAGAAGGTAAGGTCGTACTAGAACACAGTAGTCGTCGTGAATAGTGTAGTAATAGGAGCATGTACGTATTACTGTTGACTGCAGGCCATGAGTATGGGCGAAGTAATCGTAATGGCACGTAAGTTATATCCATCGCCTTTCACTTCCTTTATGGCCAGTTTTGAGAGAAAAACATAGCAAGGAGTCGCTATCCGTGCTTTCGACTTCTCTCTTGACAATTAATCTGAATTACCCATTTGGCTCAGTTCAGTTCGATTCCAATTTGGTGTCCTTTGCAAGGTTGTATAGTACTACATATTCCTATATACGAGAAAGAGAAGTAAGGCCGCATATATACGTGGGACAGGGTTACCCAATAGTTGAGTTTAGTGCTAGCGACGGTTACAGACAGCAGCTAAAGTATTTTTAGTGCCTCTTAGCATACATACTTTCTGTGGTCTAGTTCATGCTATGCAGTATGTATGTATATTCACGGTCTGATGACAAACCTTTGGGGGACGTACACTTGCACTGGTACTAGAAATGGAAAAGAACCTGCAGGGGATATTGATATTTCCAATATATACCTATATAAGTACAATCTAACTCCTTTACCTGATTCAGTATATATAACGTGTCCGTGCATATCTGCACACTTTACTTTAACGGAGCGAAAGAAACTTAACGGAGCATTCTGAACAACATTTTTATGACAACCACAACGAAATGTCAAAATTTCCGGAAACGGTTGCGAAAATTTCGTACACCGCTCGGTGGAGAAGCCAGCCTGCGACCTTGCAGGAGAAGTCAAAGTTGCTTTTATTTATATGTACGGTATATACCGATTTGTTGTGCTAGATAGCTTGAGCCCAGCCAGTTTACAGTCTCCCCCTCTTCTTCCCGAGAGAGATTCACTTTGTAGAAGCTACTTGACTTGATTTTATTACAATGCATTGCATTTGCAAATGACATAAATCAATTTTGGCTCATGATGTGACGCTTTTTACGCTCTGCATTTTTCTGGGCTACGAAAAGTTTGTTTTTTTACTTGCGAGCTGGTAGGAGATAAGAGTACCTAATGCAGAGGCAGAGGTAAATCATGCACCATCTACAAATCTGGCCCATCAGCGTGGGTAGTAAAGGTACTTTTGTTAATAATAAGACGATCTGGATGTTTGTGCCAGAAAAATGAGTTCAATTGAGAATTCAAGTTTTTATCACTCAAATAGTATTGCACACATTATTGTGAATCTCTAAGGCCTTTCGTTTGGCATTTAAAAATTCGTTGAATTATTTAGTGAACACGAATTCTCAGATGAAAGAGTAGAGTAGACAGAATGAAGTGGAAACTGCATTTTATTCAATCTTCCTCGGGATGATTTCCTCCAGAAAACCTGATTGTGCATATTCAGTTAATTCGGCACTTCCCTCTTATTAAATACGTTTGTATGCTTTATGGGAGCATTTATGGATGTACTTAAATAATGTGATTCCATTCCAAGAATCTTCCTTTGGGATTTTAATTCAAGGAATCAAATCTCTAAATCCTTGGGGGAATTTTTCGGTATTATGGAAGCTTAAACTATTTGGGCTGAGAAACTTCAAAGTGTTATATAATTAGAGATATTCAATATATTGAACTATAAAATTTTGTATTGTCAATTTGCATTATACTAATTTCTGTAAACATTAAATAGATAGAAAGTAAGTGTTTTACAATTTTTGACGCTTATATTGAATGTTTTTAAAGAAAGTCATCCTAAATTGCATAGTATTTATATTTATGACGAAATTTATATTAAATTTATTAAAATTTTGTAGTATATGCTATTCAGTAGATAAATGCCTCCTTCTGTATGAGATAATTCATAAAGTTGTTCTTTATGAACAGGGTGCTGATCTTTGATTAATTTCGCCCACCTCTTTTCTTCTGGTTCGACAAAATATGGAAGAATAGATCTCTTATGCTCTTCGTTTAGCACATTTATATACCGCCAATCGCATGCGTTCAAGATGGGAATAAAAATAGATCGTGTCGTGTGGCGCAATGTGCTAACACCAATATTGTACTAGACGCTGTAAGCCTTTCACTATAATATAACATAACCAATATTTATTTTCATCTCGCTTTATCAGAAGATAGCATCGAATTTCAAAATTAGAACAGCAATATTGCACAACAATTTCCAGTCTCGACTTTCAAAAGGATTCCTTTGAAGGGATATCTTTGAAATATTCAGAAGCATCCTGGTTATCCTTTCTATTTATGCTCGAGCTCGTCA